>JAJJWO010000239.1:0-137140 GCA_021655895.1 Fusarium sp. NRRL 66739
ATTATATAAAAAAATAGCCTAAAAATAGTCCTTAAAATAGAAAAATAAGTCTTGGCTTCTATTTATGCCAAAAAGCCTAGGAAATTTAACCTCTCTGAGCTATAGCCTAGGCTTGCCGATTATACCCTTAATACATAAACTTGTAAAATTATAACCGACGATAAAACCTCATTCCTTGGCTGATAGTAAGTATGTAACTGCTGTCGATAAGACTGTGCCACCCCAGCCGGCTATGCCGACGGACCGTGACCAAGGAGGCTTCCAGAAGTTCTAGAGCTCCATATCCGTAAATAGCAACCCTCCCTATCTCACCACCATGATGTCAAGGCCCATAGTACATCACGGGTTCATACGTGGGATTCATTTTTGCAGACCAGGCCCAGGCCCAAGCTCGCTACAGCTTGCATCTCGTGTCCTGCCTGCACCATCCGATTGCCGGGGTTCCCAGAAAGACCTCAGATCCTTGAGGACTTTTTGTCAAGCAAGATACGTAGTAGATCGCTGAGCCCATGACGTTTGTCAACTCTCGTGTTTTTGCCCGCGCATTCACATCGTGATTCAAAGGACGCGATACTACGCCAAAAGGATCAGCCCATGGCTCGACATGTCAATGATTTCCTGTTTGGGCCGGACTAGCTCGACGGTTTGCTGCTGCATCGACAACGCAAGAAGGAATACGAGAACGACTAGTCTCGGTCCAGGCAGGACCCTTCAAATCCAATCCGTCATGTTCAAGGATATGACGGCCTAGCAGTGAAGTTATCGGGCGGTGAGGTCATGAGGTCAACTCCTCGGCAGATGCTATCTACATAGTAATTCTTTACACATTCTGTCCTCAAGATAAGCTGTTCATATCTAGTTAGGATCCATGCTGACCGGACACTTTGCGCCGCAAAAGTATAAGCAAGCATCAGCAGTCAGACAGACAAGCACAGCCTTGCAATCATAACAAATCTGAGAGCATAGTCTATCCGTAGCATCTAGTCTACAACTCTACACCTCCAAAAGCGGGAAATGGCTGGGGCTTCGCTGCTACGCGACCCTACGCTACGTTACGTCGACGCTAATGAGCTGACAAGAGCAAAAAAAAAATACGAGATCCCCAACCAAAAGCTACCCCACAATGCCTCGATTGGACCCTTGTCAGACGGGAAATATTCTGGACCTACCCTTGTCACGGCCATGGCATTAGCATTAGCATTAGTTAGACTATCCGCCGCCGGGACTCCTCGAAATAGCATCACGGCAAGCCCTAGCCTCCGTGCCGTGCCAACTCTTGTTTACTGGCCCGGGATGGACGATGGACCGTCTCGGCCGTCGTATCTGCTGCCGTTGTCCATTCCTCCGCTGCCTATGACGCTCATGGACAAAGCTAGCTTGTCCAGCCTCCCCGGCCGTTGTCTTGATTTGGATGTAGAGGTGGGCGATCACCCGAGGCTCGTGATGAGATGGATACGGGCAGCTACCTAGGTACTATGCAGATCCGTGGTTCGTTTTCTCAGAGATCGTACTGGACATCTCAGGTATAAGAAGAGCCATCCGTTCCCTCCAGATGGCTGTTTCTCTCCAGTATCATCCAACACTCTCATCTCATCTCATCAACAATCATCCTCTCGAACTTCCAGCCAAACCAATTCAACTTCACCACCACCACCACTACACAAAACCACCAAACCACAACCATCATCATGAAGCTGTCCGGTGTCCTCTCTGCTCTCGCTCTCACCTCTGCCGTCTCGGCCACCACTGGTGAGTCTCCCACTCTTCTCTCCCCATCTTGAGTTCGCTCAACTAACACTGCCCAGTCTCTTATGACACCGGCTATGATGACAAGTCTCGCTCCCTGGCCGTCGTCTCTTGCTCCGACGGTTCCAACGGCCTCATGACTAAGTACGGCTGGAAGACTCAGGGCAACGCCAAGTCTTATGTCGGCGGTGTCCACAACATTGCTGGCTGGAACTCCCCCAACTGCGGCCAATGCTACCGCCTCTCCTACAAGGGCAAGAACATCTACGTCCTCGGCATCGACCACGTTGCCTCTGGCTTCAACATTGGCCTTGACGCCATGAACGCCCTCACAAACGGCCAGGCCTCCAAGCTCGGCCGCGTCGACGCTCAGGTCTACCACGAGAAGCTCTCCGCCTGCGGCCTTTAAGAAACACATTGGCTCACTTTTGCCCAACGTTGCATGATGGCGGAACTTCTTATTCTTTCTCTCCTTTAAACTATGGATTTAATATTTGGCATTAGCTGGCGTTTAGACTACGACCTATCACACATGATCTACCTAGATACTTACATATGAATGAACATAAGAGCTTAATTGCTTACTTTAACAACTTCAAGAGCCGTGACATGATTTGTTTTGTTTTCTTTAAATCTCAGCTACCAGCGAAGTACCAACCTGCCCCATCACTATTGTACATGATTACCTGAATACCCATAGCAACTAGAGTCTCGAAAGTATTTTCAATAACCTCTGCTCAAGCACTTCATCCTTGTTCTTGATACTCTCATTAGTCCCAAGGTTTCTTATCGCCTCAGTATTTTTCCACAAGCACGACTAATCCTTCACTTGCCCCTTGTCTGGCTTTGGCTGCTTGTACCTGGCAGCAGTCATAGTTCTGAATTCCTAAGCCACGGAGGAGTATGAATTTCATCGGGAGGAGGAGATAGCGACGAGTCGGAGTCGCTCAACGGGCTCGGCTCAGGGGGTGAAGATAGTGGCGACGAGTAAGTGCTCAATGAATCCTCAGCGTTACTCGGGTTCTTTCCAGGGAAGTCTTTGTTGTTGGAATTATTGTCGCTTGTCACGGACGCCTTGTTGGACGGGCTCGACCGGGCCTCGAGAGCAAGTTCAATTTCATTGCCCCCTTTCGAGGTTTCTTTGGCAAGTAGGCATCAGCGAACGAAAGATCAGTAAGGGGGGGAAGGACATTATACCGGATGTTGAGACTTCAACCCACATGAGGCACTCCAGCACCTCAACGCGATCGGCAAACTTTTGATAGCTGAGGCCATATTCTAGTCCCTTCTGAGGTTTGCGAATTTGATCTGGCGCCTTGATAACTGTGGTAATTGTCCTCTCCCCCACGAGTGGTTCTAAGACGTCCACAAACTTGTCCATCAAGCCTCCTTCGCCTTTGAATACTATGCATTCCTCCTCTTTGCAGTAGCCCATGAAGTTTTCGGCGGTAGGTTCTGATAGACAGGTGATCTCTATGTCTGTAGGATCCTCATCCTTGGAGGCGCGTGTGATTGTGACGGCGATATCGCTTGAATGAATGATATTCAGCAAGGCTTCAGGGATCGCAAAGTCGACGAGATCGTCAGAGATGAGATATTCATGGAATGCGGCCTCGAGAATCTCAGCGCGGCCCAAGGCGAACTCCGATTCTTGTTCTTGGAACAAGCCATCGAGATGATGTTGGACGATCAGGTTTGGCATGACGATGCGTGCTTTGCTTGGTTGTTGCGATGTCGAAAGAAGCTTCGTGAGGCCCATAAGATGAAGATAAATGATTGAGAGGCTTGAGAAGGTAAAAATTATGGTGCAAACGAGATCATCAACCAGAGCGTCGGGGCGGCAGCGGCAACTGTCAGGTACCTGCCGACGGCTGGCAGCAGAACGAGAGGGTCTTCAAGGTAAACAAAGGGCATTCAATACCTTAAAGCTATAAAAGGCAAACGCAATTTAAAGGTAACAAGTAAAATGGCATAATGATATTCAGGTGAGGCCAGAGTTACCAATATACGTGAATAAATAAAGAGCAAGAGTCCCAGACTATCATAACTCAACTCGAGAATGATAAAGACTACAAACTCAAGTATGATTCTACCCCTAGGTTTTATATTTCAGATAATACAGTATGTAGTCAAACACTAAGTGTTTGAAAGATCTGTATAAGGGTCTATGGTGATTACCTGGGTTTGTGTTGTTGACCAACAAGAGTCTGCCTACTACCTATCTACAAGGTATATACTATTCATTATTACATAGTTAGCACTCATAGATAGGATTTTGCCCATATACCCTATTATAACCTAGTTATTCGCCAAAATTCGAGTTAGGGGCATATAAACATCAAAGCTGTGCTATCGACCAAGTGCAAAGGTTTCCGTAGCGGAAGGGAGGTTGTTACTCGACACGGCAGCATGGTGCTAACCAATGGCTTATAGTTTCACCAGAGGAGCCGTTTGTATTCTGATAGGCCCCAACCAAATCGATATCATAGCGCCGTAAGTCTGTTGGATATAAGCCACCCATAGCTCCCGGCCCGTATGACAGGGACGGGTGCAAACGCTCCTCTGGCTAGCCAGTACTGACCCCGGTTGATGGCATAACTTGCCTTAGTATAGTGTCCAAAAGCATCTCAGGACTGCATGTTGAGTCTATAACAATAGCATTGTCCTGTGGACGACAGGGATGGTCCATCCATTTCTGGAAGAGAGCACGCGAGTCTTGACCTGTGCGGGCGCCACGTGTAGAGGCAGGAGGACAATCGACTCCGGTTCGTTGGCTCGCCAGAGATTCCCGAGTGCGCAGTCGTTGATCTAGAAGATCAATAGCTTGAACCTTGCACTCGACATACCAGTACGTGAAGTTGTACTGCTTGGCTAGTGCAGACCCTTGGTCGAGAACCTCCTGGAAATTTCAGGTGCTATCAACAATGATGCTGTGGCCTTGCTTCAGAATGTCTCGAGCCAGTGTCCACTGAAGTTGGTAGGCTTGTGTTACGGCCTGGTCAAAGGGAATGTCGAGGTTGAGAAAAGAAGACCGGATGATGTCGTGATCGAGGACCACTCCGCCGATTGAGCAACCGAGTAGTTTTGCTATCGTACTCTTCCCCGAGCCTGGGGCACCAGACATCTGGATAAAGAGTTTTTGCTGTGCCTGGTGCGTGGACATGTTGCTATATCAGCAAGTCAGACGATGGTGAGGATAGGAGAAGTAGATCTGCAGGTCATACAAGATGATAAGAGCATGATAGGCTACGGAACGTGGTACATCGTTGGTCCAATAGAATTTCTACGCAGATTAAACCAATCTTTGGTTTATACAGAATTCTGTGCTTTATTCAATGCATCCTCGACACACATTATATTTTAGAAGTATAAGTGTTGAAGAGCCGCCTCCATTGGCTTGCCCGATTGGTTCGTCGGCAAGACCAAGTGCGTTCGTCATCACGTCGTAGCCACATTCATATCTCATCTTCACTCCTTCAACCAACAACCAAATCACCAAGGATTCTATAAAGCCCCAATCTGGCCCTTTCAATCCCCATGTCAACAGATTTATAACACTGATGTAAGAAAATCACTGTCGACTATGCAGCACCTACCCAATGAGCTTATTGCTCATATCCTAAGCTTCCTCGACTCAGAGTCTGATCTACAAAGCCGCATCTACCAAGACCCTGCAAAACTATCAAGGCCTGTACAATCTGGACCCAATACGCCCCTAAAGAACGCTTCTCTAGTATGCCAGCTCTGGAGACACTCCGTCCTAAGCCTCCTCTTCCGCCATGTGGTTTGGTCCTTCAGGCGCTTTTGTAAGCCGGTGGCACAAGATATCGCATCAGAGATCGAGATTCTAAGTTTTATACGACACAACAATCTATCACCAACCGTCGAGAGCTTCACTATCTTGATTGATCGCCCCAGAGGGTCTGGGCATGATCGCTATATCGATGATCAGTTCTGGGGCCTTTTGCCTCCCGCGTCTCATCAGCCCGAGACTCCAATATCTTTGGACCTCATGTGGTCCGCCCTTTCGCAAGAGCATCAACACGATGATAGGACTCCTGAGATTAGAGATGAACAAGACTGGGTGCGAAGCCATTGGGACAACAACTGGCTCTGGCATACCATATTTGACATCGTCGACCCTCTCCGCATCACCTTGGTCAGTTCCATAGACATCATTGCTTCTCTTCTAAGTCGGACTGTCGACCTCTCATGTGACTGGGCTTTTAACAGCACATACTATATCGTGTCGTTATCTCGCAAGCCCCAGGATATTGGACAACAGAAAGCAGCAAATGTCTTGCCGTCTCAACTCATCGGGACGGGGAACCGTATCCCCTGTGACTTATTCCACATCAGAGACTGGACCTCGCTCCTCGTCAACGAGGGATCCTTCGCCGCAGTCTACTCAACCTATGAGTTTTTCCATTATTCGGCACCAACCATCCTCCCCGTCATCTTCGACTCTTCAGACCCTTCTTTCAACATCATACACTCCAACCTCCATTCCCTGTCCTACATTGCCACGTTCCCCCTCTCCCACCACATCGCCGACTTCCTCATCCCAAACTGCCCGCCTGTTGAGCACATCTACGTGCAATTCATGCCCAAGAGCCGCGACTTTTGGGAAAGCAACAGCCTATCTCGGGTGAACCTGTCGGACTTGTGGCTCGAGTGCGATACGTCGTACTCCCTCCTCGTGCGCCAGATACTGGAGCCTGTCCCTCAGCAGGGCTGGCAGACGCTGAGGGTGTTTGAGACGGGCGATGCGCCGGCAGAAGGTGTGTGGAGGATGAACACGTATGATGCCCATATCAATGGCGTGAATGGGTGGAGGGAAGAGAGCGAGGGCGTTTTCGTCAAAGACGATAATGATGAAAGTATTGACCAGGAACATGCAGCGATGGACGATTTGCAAGCCTGAGGCTACAAGATTAATCGGCAACAAAGCCTCAGAGATGTTGAGCGGGTGTTAAAATGATGGCCATCATGTATTTTGTATGATGTTCTATGAATGTGAGGTCTATCACTTGACTATGTCATCCAAGCAACAAACTATTGATGAACCCGAGCCTTACCGAGGCTGTATATGAACCCATAAACCCAAATATCAACGCCTCTACATGCATATCCGAACCAGTTTGCAATATGTGAAATAACACAGGCCCACCACGAATGTCCCCGCCTGCAATGTCCCCAAATTATGGAGGTGAGCCAACACCATGTTAAATATAGACAAAGTCTCAGTCTTCATCGCTTTCAAGATCACCATCCTTGTCGCTGTCCGACAAGTCCACAATAGGCTCCCGAGCTGCATGCTCCTTCATCTCGCGATACGTACTCCAAGTCAGGCCCAAAAAGGCGACAACAATCATGGTGCCTCCAACAATGGCCGCAAAGCTCAGCGGCTCTCCGGTAATGAACCAGTCCACAATGGCCACAATGAAGATGGTCAGCAGCGCAGCCACCGACGACAGGACGGGCGAGGTCAGGGAGATGAGGACTAGGAATGAGCCGCTAAAGGTGGCGTTGGAAAGCACAGCGAGGAGAATGAGCCAGCAGGTCGAAGCAGCGGGTATCTCGAACTTTTCAATGCCGAGAAAGTCAAGAATGGGAAGAGGAATCCAAAGAACAGTGAGCGTGAAGAGGCCGATCAAAGAGCCAAATGTGTTGGCAAAGATCATGCCGCGATGGGGAGAACAGCCCTCGGGCGGACAAGCGTATCGCTTGTACAAGACTTCGTAAAGACCATACAGAACGGAACCGACTCCAATAACGAGGTTGCCAAGGAATCGGTTACCAGCCTCAACGCTCTCGGTTCCCTCCTTGGTATCTCCGTACGCAACAACAAGAACGCCACCGACGGCGATAAGCACGGCAATCGACTTGTCGAGGCGCAGAGGTTCGCGGAGAAGCGGAACGGAGAAGACGTAGGCGAAAAATGCGGAGCAGTTGTAGATGGCTGTCAGATCCGAAGGCGTCGTCAAGCTGACGGCAATGTACCAGCTCAATCCAGCGACAGTCAGCGCGCAGGTGATGATGGCAGTGAAGCGGATGAAATAGCGGACAGGCCGCGCGCGATGCTGAATAGAAATGTGAAACACATCCAGGGTCTGGGTCTCGATCATGATGGCTGTCGTGCGCAATTGCTGCTTGTGTCGCTTCCAGAATACTGGCCACGGTACATCGCGCTTCCCGAAACGCAGGATAAGGAGTTGAACTGGCCACAGCACGATCCACGAGCCGTGGGTGAAGAACATCATGCAATAAGCCTTGTCCCAGCCGAGATTGTGCTGAATGTGCGAGCTCAGCTCTGTCTGGACACAGAACGCGATTAGGCTGACGATGAGGAAAAACCCTGCGTACGTGTACCTCTTCTTGGTCGAGTCTTCGGCAACGGCGGCGGCGGTTTGAGGGCTTCGACTGCGCATCGTGGATCGCCGACTGAGGTTTGGTCGCTCCATCATCTCCCGCGGATGATAAGGAGAGTCATCTTGGCTAGATGCTCTTGAATCCCGGCTGTTGCGGTTGGGGCCAGGGCGGCCTCGCTCTGGATCATCCCCCTTGTGAAGAAGGGGGGTTCCGGATTTTCCATCACCATGTCGATGATATTGCGGTCGACGAAGGCCGTTAGGATCCATCTCGTCCAATTCTAGCCACTCGCGACTACTGTTGCTGTTGGTATTGTTATCAGGGTCGTAGCGTTTCGAACTTTGAGGATCAGAAGCGTGATTAGGGGGGTCGGCGATGCCGCGGGCGCTTGATCTGACGGTTGACGATGTTTCCGGTTCGCATGTGGTATCTTGGCTGGATGAGGAAGACGAATCCGAGTCTGTCGACAGTCGGTTGTGGTTGTGATCTTGAAGGAGACGGACCTCTTGGTCGCTGTTGTTACGCCGAGGCATACAGGCGGCGGAGAGGAGGGGTCTGGATATATAAGAGGGAAAGAAAGGGAGAGCGGTAAAGGAGCGGAATGGCTTAGCACTGTCTGGCGCTGCACCGGGTTGGCAATCAAGGCGTGGTATTGGATTGGATCTTCTGGTATGTGATGGTGTTTGAAAACGGCTGCGCATTCAGGGAGCCCAGTGAGTGGTCCGGCGCGGAGAGCGGGCGGGTCTCAAGACCCCGATCTTGCAGGGCTTGCAGGGGGAGGGCTCCGCTGTTCCGCAGGGGACCAACAGCGCGGGGAGCCCAAGAGCACGGGGGCCTAGGGGGTGAGAGGATGCCGTCATACTCCCCGAGCGGGCCCTCGGGCTTGATTGACGCTGGAGCCCGAGATTAGGTACCTACCTACCTATTGTTGGAGAGAGGCTATCGCGGTAAGAATAGGAGAGCCTACATTTACTTGGAACAATGCAAATGACTCGCTTGCTGTCTACAGGGATAGGGACTTGATTTATTGCAAAAGTACCTACTGTGAACATAGTATATACAGTTAGAGATCTGATTGCGTGCTACACTATCTCTGCAGCTATCATGAGCCGCCAAGACCTCCATTCTTCAAAGAAATGACGCCTTCAGTCATGCGCCCACTAATCCATCTCCCCACGCGCCCCCATCCCCAAGACACGTTCATGAGCAATATCACTACACCACCAAATGAGCTGACTCAGGTACGTTTCACAGCAGGCAAGGCCACGTGAGACCAACTTTTGAACCTATTTCTGTATGCCTAAATTACTTGGATGAGGCGCCAAACAGAGCCTCGTGGACATCATAAGTGTACTCCAGCTCCCCGTGCCAGTAGTTGGACGAGTCTGCCTTGGAATACAGCCAGGCCTGGTCAAGTGCCTGAACCACCTCGTCAGGCAGCGGGCCCTTTTCCAAGAGCTCCAGGTTCTGCTCGAGCTGCTGCACATTCGACATGCCCAGAATGATACCGTCGTTGCCGTCCTTGATGCGAAGCTTGGAGTGGTGCACCATCCACCGCAGCGCCGTCTCGAGCATGCTCAGCCCGTTCTTCTCGACGGCCTGTTCAATGGCATTCAGGGCCTTGAATGTGCTCTCCCTGAAGTAACGCTGTCGGTACATGGCCCCGATCTTGGACTGGTCGGAAAAGCGACCGCTCTCAGGTTTGATATCCAACGACTTGATCTTGCCGGACAAGAGACCGCCAGCAATAGGGTTGTATACAACAATGTCGAGGCCGTATCTCCTGCACGCAACAAAGAGCTCCGTCTCAATGGAACGGGTGAGGCAGTTGTACATGCCCTGGTAGACCGTGGGTCGAACCCAGTTGTTGTACTTGCAAATCATGACGACTTCAGCGACTTCGTACGCAGTGAAGTTGCTGATACCCAACTTAACAAACTTTCCCTCCTTGTGGAGCTTGTTGATGGCCTCGAGGGTCTCTTGGAAAGGAACACCGCGGTCAGGACGGTGGAGGTAGAGTATCTAATGGTTCTGTTAGCCAATGCCAGCTTTTGCCGTTTACATCGAAACTCACATCGACACAGTCGGTTCCCAGCTCCTTCAGACTGGTCTCAACCGACTCAATGACCTTATCGTAGGCATTCTCGCCTGGGTTGACAGGATACTTGACCTTTGTGGCCAGAGTAAGACCCCTCTCCTTCCAGTTGGTTTCCTTGCCAGTCCAGCCCTCCTGTTTGCCTCCAACATACACACGAGCGGTGTCGACTTCGTTGTAGCCTCGGCTCTGGAGGACATCGAGCGCTTTGTTGAATGTTTCCGAGTCAAAGATACGAGCGTCCAGCTTCTCGCTGCCGGGGGGTCCAAAGGTCATTAGACCGAGGATGACACGAGGTTTGAGGTTCTGAGCGACAAGAGGCATTGTGACTGCTTTTTTATTGTGTGGTTGAGAAATATAATTGACTGCTGCGTCTGAACAGAGGATACTTGGTCCTTTAGTAGTTGCAAGAGAGAAAAGAGAGTCATCGGATTATAAACTCCAGCTCTGCATCCATCATGGTACCTCTCCGCGGCTTCCTCAACCCCACTAGGTACCTACGTACTAAGGGGAGTTTGTGTACTTGGCTCTCTCAGAGTGGGTCCTCTGCTGGAGCTTATGGTTGATGCCTGAGGTGAGCTGCCACACCTTCTGCGCGACTGCAGGGTGAGCTATGCAACTTGGACCAACATTCACAAACGAGAAATCATAATACCAAGCCGGATTAATAAATTTGGCTTCAGTGCTCTATCTCCATAGTCTATCATTCTTTGGCTAGAAACCTCAACTCTGCCTTAATGCTCCCACGTCGCATCGAATGCCTCTAAAACCAACTTTCGCATTTCTTCTGTCATTGGTATAGTATATAGCTTATCGGCCGTTATCCAAACACCTTCAGAGTGCTCATTTGGGTTAACTATAAAGTCCTCTCCTTGCTGTACTTGGACCAGATAGCTCAGTTGCAAGGCAACCTTGCGAATTGTTCTAATAGAGGGTCCCTGACCGACCTGTTTCTCAGTAGTATATGAGAAAGGCTTTAATGAGCTGACGACCTTTAAGATAGTGAGTCCTGTTTCTTCGGCCACTTCGCGGGATATGGCATTGTAAATTGAAGGGTCTGTCTCATTAACCTTGCCTCCTGGTATCTCAAATACACCAGGGTAATAAGCTTCGTGGGCAGCTCGTTTTAAGATCAGGATATGCTTATTGCCTTTATTATCCTCGCGGATAATGACGGCCCCAACAGTAATCTTGTCAGCAGGTTGGTAGATTGGCGACGATAGGGCCCAGGTTTGGATATCAGCCTTAGACATGCCTAGGAATTCCATGTCGATATGGATGAGACGATTAAGATTGTTTGATAAAACTCGAGTGTTCTTCTAGGGTTTTCGGTAGGTAGTGAGAGAGAAGTCTGGAAGAAAATTTCAGGATGTCCAGTTCTGAGCAGCGATGGAAGGTGATGTAGAATGAAAGTTCTGTGGGTTACACATAAGAGGGCAGCCCTCCATTATATACACAGGCACTCATTGGAGCTGCTGTCGCGTATTTAACTTTTCCATGTCGTGCATTAGACGCACCTGACCACTTTTGACTCTGATTGGGATATTATAGTTTCACCAATATGCTCAAATGAGTTATAGGGTGCGTGATAACTTACATATGTAATCTGAGCAGTCTTGCGTGTGGCCAGCCGGCTTTGCATATACTGATCATGGTGCACTACCTATGGACGTAACATCTTGTGTGGAATTTACCTTCGAGCCGATGACCCTGATTCGAAGTTGCAGTGCAATCAAGCCATGCATGCATACATACATGTTGCTCACTTGCCTTAATCTCGCTCGCACTCCCGCCCATTTAACCTTAACTTTCTCTAGGTTTATTATTCAAAAAGTTCTGACGCAATCACCAACAGCCTTATTCTTATTTATCTATTTATTGAATCGCGCCCTCGACCTTTTTTTCTTCCTAAGGAACAGAAGGAAACAGTCCCGCCATATCTACCTATCCCGATGTCGGTCGTTCGCCATACTAGCCAGGAGCGTATCTCGACTTTCTTTAGCCGATATTGTTCATTATCACAGGAAGAGTGCAACAAGTTCGCGCAAAGTTACCTTGGATGCGACATTCGACAAGCGTCACCACAGGGTGCCTTCAGCTACACTGTCAGAGGTGATGACTTTGTGATCCAATTCCGCGCTGAACGCTCGCCCCTTGATCTCGATATCATCAAGCATGCTCATCAAATGCACGGAGATTGGGTTCCCGAAGTTAAAAAACTTGATTCGATCCCTGGACATCCAACCGTCTTGATATATTCCATGCAACTACTGGTGGGCGTAAACTATTCGCTTTTACTGCATTCTTCCGGAACCGCAGGTTGCGATGTGGTTCCACGTCAGAAAGAGACTGTCACGGACCTGGCTTAGTCAGTATTATCATCGTAAATCCTGCAGAACTCATGTCTAACATATTTTAGCTTCTTTTCTCAAGCATGGAATAGTCGAGTTCCCATCGACTCTTCAACTGTTCTTATCAAGCGACTAGACTTTCGACAAAAGCTCCAGACTCTTGCTGAATCCCTTCCTCCTCGCTTCCAACCTCTCGTTTCTTACTGCAAAGACAACCTTCAATTTGTCTTTGATTCTGCTATTCCATGGTGCTTGAACCATGGCGATCTATGCGATACCAACATAATCATTGATCCCCTCACAGGCAAGCTTTCAGGTGTTATTGACTGGGCAGAAGGGTCCATACTTCCCTTTGGATGCGCCTTGTGGGGCCTCGAAACCGTGTTGGGAAGATTCGACTTTGAGAAAGGCGAATGGGTGTATGATGAACAACGAGAAGACTTAGAGGACCTCCTCTGGGAAACCTTCCGCTCACACGTTGGTTCCCTCAATCCGGCACAGGAACGTGGTATCACAGTCGCAAGATTGACTGGTCTATTCTTTCGTCATGCATTCAAGTTCAATGGTCTGTACGCCGTACCAAAAGATGACTCGTGGGACTTGCGTCTTCTGGATGGCCAGCTATTGGGAGATCGCCAATGGCTCACGGCCTGTGTGGGTTCAAGCGGTTCCGTGTCTCAGGAGTAAAACTTGATCGCTATCGTCAGATGAAATAAATTGGCTTTTGAGTAATACCACTATGTACTCGTGAGGTATTGCTGCAACCACTAACGTACTGTACAATGTACTATTGCCTGGTTTCTGCCGTACACAAGATCCGAGGGGATATCGGCATTCATCCAGTACACTGGAGCATGTTGCCTTCGGCTGTCACTTGAGAAAATGAAAGGGTAAATCCATGTCCTCAAGGAGAAACCTGCTTCCCTTTCCGTGGTCGAACTTCGCCAACTACAAGAGGTTGCAGCCACTTATAACGTCAGGCTTTCCACTGCTCTACAAGGTCGATATAGCGACAGATACCACACCTTGAAGGAATGGCTACCTCTGATCGGAACTGTCCAGTGTGTTGAGGCTACCCGTGAAAATTACAAACCGCAGCTAGACCAAGGATGGAGGTCCCGTGGGATCCTCGGGGGCGGTGTCCATGTCGATCTGGGTTGGCATTTGCTTGATCTAGTTTTGGACTTATTGCCTGCCCCACAGACTCCGGTTGTGAGATTCTCAGAGTGCCTTCTCATTCGTCCCTACCAGCAGTATGATGCCGAAGATACATACTTCGCGTCCTTATTGCTACCCTCCAGCACCCCACCAACACCAGACATCCCTTGTTATCTGAAAGCCTCCCGCATGAGCCATCATAAGACTGACAAAATATGTATCATTGGCACCGACGGAACCTTGGTCGGAGAGGACTGCGTGGTGGACCTATTCGCATCTTTCGAGTCTGGAAGGAAAAGGTTTACCAAGACTTGTGCCCCTCCATCAGTTTCAATCAATCAAATGCTACTGAACTCTGCTCAGGAAGTCAGGGAAGAAAGACCTTCTTCCGAATACCAACGACACTCGGATTTGGACCTCAGAGTTACTCACACATCTGAAAAGATTCGGTCCTCATGGGAGCCCAAGTTCAAACCTCAAACGGCGCAGGATATCACTCAGATTGCGAATTCTGGGGATCCTATTTCAGCATTTGACTGGCCAGTGATTACACAAAACATTCGTCATGAGGTATTGGACCAGCTTGGAACTACAATATCGATTTACGGGAACGACGGAGTCTTTGCCGAGTTTGAGACGGAGTTCAAACAGAGCTTGGGTGAAGGGACATGGTTTGCTTTACTTCACAATTCAGGGTCTAATGCTCTGAGTGGCCTATACTTCGCCTGCAATCTGATGCCTGGGGACGAGGTAAAGTCTCTGGCACTCTGTGGGCTTTTATGAACGCTAAGACCTTCCTTATAGGTTTTGTTTTCCGTTTATGGCTTCCACGCAACGGTAGCACCTGCGATGCACTTCGGCATTCAACCAGTTTTTGTCGACGTTGATGAGAATGGCAATATGTCTTCCGAAGCATTGCAAAGGAAAATAACATCGCGTACCAAGGCGGTAATGCTCACTCACATCTGGGGCATTCCGTGCAAGATGTCAGAAATATTGAGTGTCTTAAGCAAGTATCCTCATGTTCTATTATTGGAGGACTGTTCACATGCCCACGGCGCGAGCATCAACGGAAAAAGTGCGTAGGGACGTTTGGGGATGGGGCTGCCTGGTCTTTGCAAGGCCAGAAGATCATTAGTGGCGGAGAAGGGGGTATTATGGTCACCAAACACCAGGATTTCCATTTTCGGGCACTTATTTGGGGCCATTACAACAAAAGATGTCGCTCAGAGATTCCCGATAACCATCCTCTGGCGCCCTATGCCTTGACTGGAACGGGCCTGAAGCACCGGGCTCACCCAATTGCTGTTCGCATTGCTCTCAATCAACTCCGACAGCTACCTTCCTTCCAAAAAGCCAAATCTTTCAACTCAAGAAGGCTGCAGGAAGTTCTCAAGAAAATACCCTTTCTTACCTTGCCAGAATTTGACTCAAATTCTGAACAACGCACCTGCCCAGCTTGGTATGCCTTTTGGATACGGTTCAAATCTGACCTTGCCCCCGCTGGACTCACGCGAACCGACTTCGTGCAGCTTTTGAAATCAGCTGGCCTTGACGTTGACATGCCTAATTCGACACGGCCCTTGTATAAAGAGCCGTTATTTGCACATCCAGAGAAGGTATTACCTGGTATCTACGCCTCTGCTCCTCTCACCCAACCACCATCAACCTCATTCCCCATGGCGGACTCTTTCCACCGAGAACTCATCAAAATGCCCGTATGCGGCATGTCCTGCCAACAAGCAACAGCGGATTTCTATGTGAAAACACTGAGCGAGATTGCTACTAAGTATGTGGAATTCTCACCATGAGCACACCCATCATCTCCGCATCGACTTCAGCAACCGCGAGAGGGCTTGTTACCGTGCATGGTGGCCTGGGAAGGTGAATCGTCACAAGACTGGGCTGGTAAATGTTGCTTGAGAAGAATGCTGATGCAACCTTCAAGTACGTCGACGGGGAGAAACACTGGTTTCTTAGCCCCATTGCCACGGCGAAGGAGGCGCAGCGACGGGGTGTGGGATCGGCATTTATGGAGTTTGGCGTTGAGCGGGCAGACGCAATCTTCAAGTACGTCGATGGGGAGAAACACTGGTTTCTCAGCACCATTGCCACGGCGAAGAAGGCGCAGCGACGGGGCGTAGGAGCGGCACTTATGGAGTTTGGTGTTGAGCGAGCGGATGCGAGCCTCCGCTGAGTTTGTCAATGGAGCTATTAGTTACAGTGCAGAATACGAGTGTCTTATCTGATAACGGATCATATTCGGATATCTGGATCGCGCACGACGCGACTATAGGAGCCAATCAATAAAAGAGTGCCCATCCATCATATTTCAGTTTTAAGCCACTATCTGCAGAGATGCCTGGCTCACCTTAAAGGAGGGATTAAGGTAAGCAAGCACCGGCTAAGCTCACCGGCTCCCCCAGGTCGCGCGATTAGCTATACAGCCAGAGTTAAATACACATCTTCCCATTAATACCTAACAACAGCTCCGAGCGGGGTACAAATAAGCAATGAGTGCCCACCATGACGACCCGAACGGCTTTGGCTTCCGACGGCACAAAGATTGGGGTTGATTCAAAGGATTCTAGCATTGTTAATCACTGAATTACCACTCAAGGTAGGTACTGTAAGTAAAGGCACCCAGAAACTGGAATAGTTTCATGTACAGTAATAAGGTGCCTAGGTAGCTTGATGACGTAGTTTCGTAGCTCTCGTTTCAAGACAAGCACATAATGCATTCTCAAAGAGTCATCAAAGAAACCATACATTACAAATCTCAATTGAGCTCGACTGACTTCCTGGATCAACTGAAATGGTATGTATAGGTAGTATTCTCCGTCACATGTTGACATCCGATAATCAGATGGTAATAAGCCTTCAACGTCTTAAACACACAGCAACAGAACTGATACTGAGCTAAACTCTACAGCCATTGTTGATCAAATATGTAAACTCTTGATATCTAACAAACGTTTTCTAAGTCGTCAGATACTCTGACAAGTAAATTGAAGGGAATAAAATGCAAGTAGCAACTTACACTGCATATCGGGGCCGGCCGGGTAAACGACGGCCCATTCATTGATTTGGCACCTCAAACTCCAAAATTCAAGCGTCGCGATTGGATTTTGAGCTTCCAGACTGCCCTGTCCTCGTACTTGTTAATGCGCCGTTTCAAATATGCTTTTGTATGAACAAATCGGACTTTTCACTATGATCTTCACTCGCTAATCCCATCAGGTTCTCTATCTCATAGACTAATCCATCATGAGGGCGCAATTGGCCCGCCATGCTCGACGGGTCCTTATCCAGCATGCTCGATCCCCGTCTTGCGCTGTCTACTCAGTCTCCCTTCGCCGAAGATGTCTACCTAGAACGATTAACAACGGCTACGCACAACGATCCTTCTTCGACGGCCTGTTCGCGAAAGCACCCCGAGAGATTCGGCAACCGGAATTCGAGCCGGGATGGATGAACATTATGGTCTGGAGAAGTCGCATGCTCGACAACTTGCGCCCTCCGCCAACAGAAGAGCTTGTTAATGCATGGAAGTCATTCTTCGAAGGGAAGCTGTCTAGCCGGATGCCATTGAACAGCACCCAGGCAATGCAATGCCGCCGACTACTCGACTATCTCCTGGAACAACGCGAAGAACTTGCCGAGTCCCAGCTGAAACTGGAGGCTGCCGACCTCATAAAAGCCCTCAACGCACTCGAACGCCTCAGACCTCGCGAGAGGACTCAGCAACACCTTGATCTGGCAAGGAATCTCTGGTCCACCCTCAACTCCGGCAAGCTAAATAAACCGGGATGGACACCTCATGGCCCTATATGGTCGCAATATCTTAGTGTACTATGCACTTATGGCGGTTCGAAGGAAGCCCTCGAAATGGTGTACGCAAACTGGGAGGACGTTTTGGAGCTCTGCAAAAAGAAGAACAAGAACCCAATACTGTCCTTGGCAGAGGCACTGGCTCGGGACGGTCGCGAGGAGGATCTCGCCCAGCTAGTCAACCATGCCGACGCCAACGGCTACCCTTTCGAGAAGCACCTCCAGGCCACATTGGTCACATTCTTTGCCCAGAGGGATCAGGTTGCCGAGACAAAATACTGGTTCGAGAAGCCACTGTCATCCGAGAAACGCTCTAACAAGACCATTCCAATCATTGCTACGTTTGCTGCCCGCAACAACCTGAAGGAATGGGCGGTCCCTTATTTCCTCGAATTGGGCGACCAGCTGAGTGACAAGAAGCCAGAAAAGCATTACTGGGACAGTCTGTTGCAGGCAATTCTTATCCTTGGCAAGGGCTTGCAAGAAGTGGAAAAGATGATGTCCCATATGGCAAGCTCTGAAGGCCCTATCAAGGCAGATACAGCCACAATAAACGGCCTCCTTCGTGCTGCAGTGGACATGAAGGATTCGTTGCTGTTAGAAGACATTCTATCACTTGCCGCAGACAGGGGTTTCCCACTCGACGGCGAATCGTATATTATCCTCATGAAGATGCGACTTCAAGCGGGCTACCTACCGGGAGTTCATGCGGCATACAAGAAAGTAATTCATTACGAGCCGTGGCATGCCCAGCCTGACCTTTGGTGGGAGTTTAGTCGACTACTGAACGAGTACCTGGTGATCCTCAGCTCCCAGTCGACGCCAGACTTCAAAGTTATTGGCGACATAATCGAGATGTGTGAAGAGAACCAAATACTCCTCGAGCCGAAAACAGTGGCTTCGCTCTGCGTTCGATATTTGGAGAACGAGCAGCATTTCGAAGTCATGGACATATTATCTGTCCACGCGTTTCAGTTCAGCGCCGCAGAGCGAGAGGTTATTCAGAACGCCTTTTTCAAGTTTTGCACAGATCGCGAAACGAGCACTTCGCGAGCATGGACAGGATATCAGATTCTGCGACAGTTCTTCCAGGATCTCAGCCTTGAGCATCGTGAGGGATTGATGGAAGCCTTTTTTGAGCGAAACCGGCCAGATATGGCAGCCCATGTTTTCGGGCATATGCGACAGCACCGAAACAATGACTACCACCCCAAGCGCGAGACATATATCTCATGCTTTGAGGGCTTTTCACGAAGTCCTGATGAAGAGTCTCTGGAGATAGTCCACAACATGCTCAAGATGGACACAACAGTAGAGCCAAACACAAAACTTTACACTTCTCTCATACTAGCTTATACATCTTGCGGTAAGGCTCTTCAAGCAATGGACTTTTGGCAAGCTATTACCGCTTCGCGGGAAGGGCCGTCCTACGCCAGCTTGGAGGCGGTATTTTGGGCTCTTGAGCGCACACCAAGAGGTTCAAAGGCAGCCCACAACATCTGGAAGCGGATAGAGAAGATGGATGTGGACGTTCCTCCGTCAGTATACAATGCCTACGTGGGTGCTGTTGCCGGCAGTGCGGAGGAAGAGAAGGTGAAGGATGTCATTATGCGAATGGCTGCGGTGACGGGGAATGAGCCAGATGCAATAACGTGAGTTCAATCTCGGCTTTTACAGTTATAGTAACACCGCTGACATAAAACAGGCTGGGCGTGGCGTTCAACGCTCTTCCAGGACAAAAGCTACAGTCGAACTTCAAGGGTTGGGCCCAGGTGCGGTATCCAGACGCGTGGACTAAGCTGGAGTCGAAAGGCAAGCGACTCAACAAGGACTCGTTATGCCAATACAAGCTCAACAGGATATTGAGGGCTTGAATGTACCAAAAAGAACGAGATGCTTCTGATGTAGACAACTGTATCAATATGTTACATAGAGGTCGAGGGTGTTATACATATGGCCACAAAAATAACGGCCATGACATGATCCCATACAACAAAACGCCAGCACATGGGCAGATTATGCCTTGCTTCATACATTTCTACTCTAGCTTTGGCCGTAGAACTGCCCGCGGAGCATCTCGGGATGGGCGTGCACACTGGGGTAGATACCCATGCCTTGGACGCGGCGGACCATCTTGGCCACCTTGCGCTGGTTGACGGGACGAAGGCGGGTGAGTTGGGAGTGGTTGATCATTCCAGAAGAAGAAGTGAAATGCTCGATAAGAGAAAAGTTCTAGGGCGACGAGTTAATTACATTACTGGACAGCAGTTGGTACGAGGCTCATACATACCTTGTACATGTCGAGAGGACGAATTCCGAGGGCGTCAATAACGTCGCTGTTCCGCACCGACTTCTTCCTCCACTTCTGCATCTCAATAGGGCTCAGATCGTGCGGCGAGTAGACATCTCCAGCTTCCCATCGTCGAGGCATCTGCTTGAGGAAGTCGTTTGACATCTTCTGGTTCTTGAGAAAGTCCATCTGGGCCGCCTTCTCGCGCACATACTCGCCCGACCTGGCCTTGTACTTCTCCAGAAGCCTCGCAGCGGTATCTCCGCGCTGGAACCGTGGAGGACCTCTGGAGGCGCTGGCGCTGCTGATGCTGCTGTTGTTCAGGTTGGCGAGGCGGCTGTTGTGAGCTCCCGCGGGGGAGCCGACCTCGCGGGGAGGGAGAGCGGCGGGCGCGGTTGTGGAAAATGAACGGAGGATAGCGCGCGAGGGCGTCGACGGAACTGGTAGTCGGGGAGGCATCTTGGGCGGTTGAATTGACGGCGGCGATACAAGGACACTCAAGGCGATGGAGCTGATTTTGGTCATGTTCAGTCGTTGGAGGTTTTTCGGAGCGGAACAAGTGGGCGGGGCAATTCCGCGTCCCCACTTCGATTTTATCGTTTGCAAATCCAACCTTGGAACTTTTACAGCGACGCAGTAACACCATATACTCTCCCCACGACGGCCATTGCGAAATAGCAAGGAATTGAGTCTTCTTCGACAAATATTCATTATTATACAGCTAGCGCAGCACCGCAGTCATGGTCCGAAAACTCAAGCATCACGAGCAAAAGCTCCTCCGAAAGACAGACTTCATCACATACAAATCCGACAATGGCCACCGCGACAAGGCTGTTATGCGACGGTACATGATCCAGAAGCCCGAAGACTACCACAAGTACAACCGTCTCTGCGGAGTATGTCATCTCAATCCCTGCGCACATAGTCAAACCCAGCACTAACCCCCCATCGCAGTCCCTGCGCCAACTCGCCCACCGTCTATCCCTCCTCCCTCCCGAGAACGCAACCCGCCGCAAGCACGAGGAGCTCCTCCTCAACAAGCTCTACGACATGGGCGTCCTATCCTCGTCCTCGAAGCTCTCCGCCGTGGAGAACAGCGTCACCGTCAGCGCCTTTGCGCGCCGCAGGCTGCCCGTGCTCATGACGAGGCTGCGCATGGCGGAGACGGTGCAGGCGGCGACAAAGATGATTGAGCAGGGCCATGTGCGCGTGGGTACCGAGACGGTGACGGATCCTGCGTACCTCGTCACCAGGGGCATGGAGGACTTTGTGACGTGGACTGTGGGCAGCAAGATCAAGAGGAACATTATGAAGTACCGAGACCAGCTTGATGATTTTGAGCTGCTGTAGCCGGATATCACTTTGGTATGCTGGGGGAAAAGGCAGGGAGGAGGGTGCATTGGATGATAGGAGTTTGGGCGTCTCTGTATGTGGTCTTTTAACTGGATTAGATGGGGGTTCGATGCTGCGTCGAATTGCTTCTGTTAAACTTGTTTCGAGCTACGATACCAATGTAGAAGATGATGTGTCGGTTCATTTGCGTTATCGTCACTGCTGTTACGCACTAGTGATGTTCATAATAGCGTTGGTAAGATCAGAGATTTGGAGTCGTGACTATTCTGTGACTGCAGTATAACAAGAGCATCCTCATTCAGATTCAGATTCTAATCAACCAATATCTCACTCAGATGGCACCATAGACAGGGCTACAAGTGCAGTCTTTTCACATTGCTTTATAACCCTTTCCAGCAAGTCACATGCATTAGGCACTTTGAATACTACCTACTATCCAAACGACATCTGCGCAATTATATGACCGATTTTCCAGCTTGGTCGTGCCGTGCCTATACCCGGCCCCGCTCGGCTCCGTCTCCGACTCCCACGGGGCGCGGAAAACTTACAAAATGGACCCGACCCGTCTAAGTCCATCTTCTATATAAAGCAAGCCCTCTTACACCACGCTCCCATATACCTCTGCCAAGTATCAGCAGATGGTAGAGCCTCCAGGCTGCAATCCATCATGGCGATATTTGCAACCCTCAAAGAGCTCCTCGAGGCATTGGCCGGCCCTTACATGTTCATGAGCATAGCCATGCGCTTCCTCCCCGGCACAATCCTCGAGGTCATACGCAACCGAGATCTACGCACGCTGCTCTCTCCCTCCCGCTTCAAAGATGTCTGGTTCGGCAACTTCTGGACCTTTGTCGGGCCGCAGGTGAAAGCCACTGCTGAGAACCGCGTTATTCCCCTGCTTGAGGGGCGCGTGCGAAACGGCCATGTCGGCGACGAGGTCGTTGGCGAGCCCATTAATGGAGTCGTTCTCGAGATCGGCGCCGGTACCGGAATGTGGGCGGACGTATTCGCAAAGGTCAACGGTGGTGTGGGCGACGTGAAGCGCAAAGACGGTGGCAATGGCTTGACGCGTGTGTATGGCATCGAGCCCAACCCCAAGTCTGCGGCGACTCTACGTCGGAGGGTAGAGGAGATTGGACTCGACGGCGTCTACGACGTTGTACCCGTGGGCATTGAATCTCTCAACGATCCCAGTGCATGGGATGGTCGTATCGAGCCTGGAAGCGTTGACTGCATTGTAACCATTCTCTGTCTCTGCAGTATTCCTGAGCCTGAGAAGAACATCAAGCTGCTATACGAGAGCCTCAAGAAAGGTGGTAGATGGTACGCATACGAACATGTGCGCATTGAAAAGGGGTTCTTCTTGCGTGCCTATCAATGTGAGTCAGACATAGTCCTACCAACGAAAACAGATGCTAATGCCGCCAGGGCTTACTGGACTTGTGTGGTCGCAAGTCATGGGCTCTTGTCGGATATGCCGATGTACAGGAAAGACACTCAGAGAAGCTGGGCCATGGGAGAAGATCGACCTGGCTCAGCCGGTTGGAGAAGCTAGATTCGGAATTCTTCCTCATATTCTTGGGACGTTGACCAAGTAAGTAGCAAGAATACAAAGACCTTGCGAAATTGAGGAGAACTTCTTGGTCCAGTCCATCGAACAACCATCAGAATCCCATAGTAGCTGAGAACGTGAATATGAATTATGATAAATTAGGGTATCGATATCCAAACGCCAGCATCCAATACATTAGAGTTCGTCGTCATCATCGTCTGAGAGGAATATCGAGGTTCGTATGCTCGATCCCTCAACCTCCACCTTGGTCTTCTTCTCTGCTTCAGTTTTAGTGTCGATGGCTTCTGTTTTGGCGGTCTCCGTTTTCAGCACGACATCCTTGATATCATCCTTCTTGTCTTCCTTCATCTCGTCCTTGAGGCTGTCTTTGGCAGCAATGTCGTGCTTATTCTCGGCCTTCGCTGTATCCCTTACATCTTCTTCCTTGATGAACCCTTCCCGAATGAGCTTGGCTTGTCTCCTTTTGTAAAAAGAGTCCAAGCAATTCCTCCTCGCTTCTTGCGTCCAGCTCTCCACCACAAGAGCAAACTCTGTCGCATTCGCAAAGCCAAACTCCTTGGCCATTTCACAAAAGTGCCGCAGCCTGATCTCTTCTGGGGGGTTATACATGCCATGCAGGCCATCACCGCGGTCGTCATCGCTTTCCGCAAAGAGCGCACTCTGGCCTTCGCCTGCAGAGTACGAAACCATGGCTGCGCGTCGTGAGAGTTGCTCTTCCACTTTAGAAGTTCCAATCACCTCTGAGTTGTCGTGGGTGTATTCAACACCAGCAGATGTAAGAATGGCTTGGATTGCATCGCTTTTGGGCTTCTTTGCTTTTTTAGAGTCCAGCATCCGCTGCTGATCCTCAGACGTAAGCAGTGTGGCCAGCTGGCTCATACCACCGTCTTCAGCGTCTGGTTCCTCGCTCTTCACCATACCAAGATCCTCGTCCTTGGCTGCCTTCTCCATATCGACATCCACGAGATGTACACCCGCCTTAGCCTCGGCAATATTGGTCTTGTTGACGATTTCTTGCAGTAAGCCGCTATCGGTATGGTATGTGAAGATATTTGCAAGACCAAAGATTTCACCTTTTCGATCTGTATCCTGCTGAACGCCTTTGAAGTAACGACGTTCAGATGATGCAGTGTAACCAATATTCGCTTGCTGCTGTTTGTAGATCTGACGCGCGTATACAATCTCCTCAACTGTTCCAAGTGAAATAAGGCGAAACACTTCAACATCGCGAGTTTGTCCAATACGGTAGGCTCGATCCTGAGCTTGAAGGTCGTAAGATGGGTTCCAGTGCGGATCAACAATCACGACCTTGTTTGCAGAGGTAATGTTGAGTCCTACACCTCCGGCTTTGGTCGAAATGAGAAAAACAAACTGGGTCGGGTCCGAGTTGAACGTATCAACAACCTCCTGACGCTGTTCGTAACTCAATGAGCCGTCCAGATAACTAACAGTGTAGCTCGTGTTGGTGAACAGGTGCTGCAGAATACGAAGGAGTCGTACGCTATGGGAAAAGACCAACACCTTGTCTCCATTCGAATGCCAAAATTTGAGCAACTTCTTTAATACTTTCCATTTTCCACAAAATTCGGGGTTAACCAGATTCTTAATCCGGTCCCGGTTTTCGTAGACATATTTCCAAGTATCAGGCAAACAAGTCCGAAGAGTTGTGAGGTCTGATTCGTGTTTGGCTTCTAGGTCGGTTGTCTGTGGCACAAGGAGAGTAAGGTGGTTTGCCAGTTTCTGCAGAATGATCATGCTAGGGAAAACAATGTTCTGCCACCGTCTGCCACTGGGTAGGATGCGATCACAGCACCATCCTCTCTTACTATCTCCACAGCATCGTTCGGAAAGGTGGCGAAGGACATCGATATCCGCGCTATCCAAGAAGTTTTCATACGCCTCTCTTTGAAGGTCTGTGAGTGGACAGAAGACCACTCGGTCCGTCTTTTTGGGTAGTTGCTTCGCTATTATGATCTTCATTCGCCGTAAGAAATATTGTGGTAGAAGATTGTTGACCAGTTTGTAAGCTGTTGTTCTCGCCAGGCTGAGCTGAGCCACGGTTGCATCATGAGATTGTCCAACAGTCAACGGTTTTGTCACCCTTTGTGTCCATTCTGGAAGTGTTCCAAAGTGACCGGGATTTGTCCAATCTAGTAATGTCCAAAGTTCTTCATACCGATTCTGGATTGCCGTGCCGGTTAGACCAATACGACAAAGTGCATTGATTTCGTTGAGAGCCTTGGTGGTTTCAGAGTACCTGTCTTTCAGCCGATGGCATTCATCGGCAATCACGGCGTCCCACTGAACCATGTTGATAGAGCTCTTGCTGTTCTTGTATGTGTCGTATGTGGTGATCATGATCTCTATTCGTCCAGCACGGGCAGTACTCAAAGCATCCTCCTTGTTAGCTCCGTGGAACAGGTCGGTATGCCACCATCCCCAGCGGTTCAATTCGTTCTTCCAGTTCATGATCAAAGACCCAGGACACACAATCAGGATTCTCGGATACCACCGTTCAGGATACTGGCGTATTTGCCGCAGCCGCTTGGCATCACGCTCATCGCCAGTCTTACCAAATGCAACAGTTAAGAAGGCAGCCACTTGCACCGTCTTTCCAAGACCCATGTCGTCTCCCAGTATGCCGCCTTCTTGGTAAACGAACTTTCTGTGAAGAAATGACACACCGGCAACTTGATAGTCTCGAAGATACTGGGCGATCGATGCTGGAATAAGGCCTGCCGACTGGGGTAACTCGATATCCTTGTATGGTCGGGAAGGCTTGATGCCACTGTTCTCGCTAAACTTGGGGCGCTCTTCCAGCTCTTTGAGTCTTGTTGTCTCTTCAAAGTGAATGCCCGAGTAGTCGGGGGGTACCATGAGAGCGGCGTCATGATGGAGTTTTCTCTTAGTATCGAACTTTCGCCGTCGATCTATCAGGTACTCTGGTAAGTCTGCCAGTTCAAGATCGTCTTGAGGGGCCTCGGCTTCGCCATAGACATCATCCCCCTTTTTCTTGCGTGTGGATTTTCTTTTGCCTCTGCGCTTCTTGGGCTTTACAGGCAGGTCATCCTCGTCGCCTGTCCACTCTACCTTTTCCTCGATTTCAGGATCAATTTTCCTTTTCTGCACGGATTTGGAGATAGGAGAGACGTTGTGTTCTGAGTTAGATGATGTATCTCCATCGTCAATAATTTCAATGACCTCTTGTTTCGTTTGAGGCATCTCGAGAAGTGATTGTAAGTGGTGATGTTTCACGCGTGGCAACGCGTTGCAGGCGTCATGCTAGGTGCGAAAGCACGTGACTGTATTAACTGTCTGACGTGATGCGACAAAGACTTGATTCACCCTCTGTCTACAAATCCGAACAAGCACAGAAGTAGTAGGCCTGGCTCACAGGCCTCCGCTTTCTGCTATTTTTTATGCTTAGAATTGGTCATCTGGTCTGTTCTTGTTGTTCGCCTTATATTTCTCTTGCTTCTTTCAGCTGAGAATGCCTGACACTTCAAGATTAATTAAATTAGTTCATGCCGATCGGCCCTATAACTGATTAGCCGCACAGCCACACCAAACTACCCGCTCTTTGAATGCAACCGGCAATTGGTGATGTCAGAAATTTGCGAGAACATCCAAAGTGCTACGGTAACAATCGGATGTAACAAACAACGCTTAACCAACATTGCAAATCACGTTCAACAGCTTAACGATCAATGTAGCGAGTTCACCGTACAGTATGTTGATATAGCCTCGTCTACCGCTCCGGCATGTTCTGAGAACGGGCTCATGCGTGTTCCGAGCGATCCATGTCAACTCATCTATCGACGCCCAAGTTAAGTTAAGTTAAGGTTTTGTAATAAGAAATAGGCTACGACAAAGCTTCACTTTTACCAGCAAGGAATGGGCATATAACAGGTTATTGACGTGTTAAGGAATTGTTGGATTGACGGGTATCGAATTAATTACTAAAAAGCCCAGTGCTATTGCCTTGAGAGCCAATCCAACATGCGCCTCCATCATGTCGCAATCAAACAAAGGAAAGAAAAAGGCTGAATCGCACCCATGTCCGTCGTGAAATCGGGGTCCAGCGCCAAGCGTGGACAGCCGGCGTAAGGTATCAAAGCGAGGAAAAACTCTGCAACTCGTCACAGCGCCCGAGCCGCCCAGCCTGTGGCCGGCTTACTCGGCAGCCATTGGTGTCTTGGCCGTGAGACAATGCGTCGCGTGGTCCATGACAACCCGTGACTGACTAGGTGTCGGTGGTTGGAGAGCGGGGCAGAGCTCATGTCTTAATACTTGAGGATAATGTAGAGGGCGTGGATGATGCCAGGGATGTAACCTGAAGTGGAGGTTAATCAACTGCTGAATGGCAGGGAGCAAGGGTGACGGAAGCACCCGGTGCAGAGAGAAGAGGGAAGAAGCTTACCAAGGATGGTGAGGAGGATGTTGATGAGGAAATCAGCACCGCAGCCTCGCTCGAGGAAGACACCCACGGGAGGGAGAATGATGGCAAGGAGGATCTTGCAGATGTCGCTATTGTTGAGGTCAGTGAATATGTTCTTGGTGGTTTATCTCGTTTGCATCTCGAGAGCTCCAGCGTGAGTCGTCGTCTTCCACTACAGCCATCGATATCTTTGCGACAGTCTGAAGCTGCGGAAGTCTCGGGATGACGTCGCTGCGAAGCCGAGTGCTGGATGTAGAGCTTACCTGGCGGTGAAAGGCATGTTGTCGGTTGTGAAGACGAGGTGTTACTCGAAAAGATGAATATAGTTCAAGGTAGGTTGAGTGTGGTGTTGTTGTTGTGTTAGAACAGCGAGGTTGAACAGTGTAGATTTTGTGATGTCAGAAAAAGGTCGAAGGATGGAGGGAAGGGATTTGTCTTTTATACAAGGCGACAGGCCAAGCATCACATCACATCACACACACATGCACACACACCCATTAACTACCAAAGGCAATCACTGCCTGACCACTTTGGGTCCAACTTTCTTTCCCTGTCCAAGTCCGAGTCCAAGCAAGAAGCAGTGCAGTCCGCGTAACACCCAGCCATGCTGCAACTTCTGGGCACTGCGTCATTGATTTACAAGGATGGGTCAAGCCACAGGGACGTCGACGACTTCACCAAGGGAGGAAAAACGTGGGCCAAGAGAACGCTGCCCTGCTTTTCTTTTCTTCCGCCTGACCAAACGCAGCGCGCCATTACAGCGAGCTTGGACGACTGGTTGGCCCGGTCGAGTCATAATTCTCAATCATCTTGTTTCCGAGTTGCGTCATTGTGAGGCGTAGCTCTGTGGCGGTGCTGTTCCACCGAGCCTTGACAGATCAAATCTGTGGCGAGCGGTCTGCCGTCGAGATCCAGTGTTTTCGATGCTAGTTCAATATCAAATCTCTATATTCATCTCTTCTGTGGCTACGTGCATTACTTTGTCTGAGCCAAGCAGCTGCAGGGATTGATTGGAAATACGCGGGATTTCAACAAGCAAGATTCCCCTGCTCTCTCTCTCTTGTCGTGATCAAAAGGTTACAGTACGATACGGGCATTGCTTGCACCCCGAACAATGCCGACCCTACCGAACCCCAGCTACTACTACGTAGTAGAGACGAGTCAAGCGTGCCAGAAGAGGAAGTATGCTGTTACTAAAAAATTCTCTGCCTACTCAGCTGGGAATAAGCGCCCGAGATGAAGATTGCAAATTTTTACCTGATTTTCATGGTCTTGCTGAATCTGTCGTCCTTCTACTTGATAAGCTTGGCCTAGGCTTGGTATTGCTCAGTCATTTCATGTTTCAGACGAGATAGGGTACGCGTCAGTGCCAAGCAGTCCCAAGCTCTCATGCTACGGCTTCTCCGGCACTCAGGTCAAGAGCCAAGAGAGAAGACTCGGCAGCCCCGTTCCACAATCTAGATGCTGTACCTATTCTGGTTGATGATCGTGCGAGCTATACAGCAAATAAACGTCATGTGTGGATTTGCAACGGTCTCGAGATTTAACTTTACACCATGATATCAACAGATGATATCAGCGTTGGCACATTTGTAGATCCGGGGACATAGAGTTTGTATCCATTTCTACTTGCCGAGCCGGGAGCATGCAGGGTTGCGGGTTCGCCCAATAAAGATCCATACTAGGGATATTCTCGATCTATACGAACACTACCTAAGCCAGAGCCTCATACCCTTTGACATGCAAGAAACGGACAAGAAACTCCATCAGGAGTTCAGATATATAGTTCTTGGCTGGCAGTATTTATGTCATCAAGACTTCAAATATGCTGCCCCCGCACGATGTACTGGTTGACTGTCCTTGCTGAGGAATATAAACTTGATTCATGTATTTGCCTGGCATAGCATGGCATGACGTTGTCTTTACCTAGAAGATGCCAACCCAAGCTAAAACAATGGATTTAAGAGCCTCAAGGTATGTTGTTATCTAATAGGAGAATTTATGTACGATGTACTATCCTTGGCCATGTATCAGCCAAATCCAAGGACCACAACGTCCCAAGACACCATGCCACCAACCAGTTGCGAAGACAGCTTAGATAACAAGATGATATCCAAGCCTTTATAACACATTATCTCCTACGAGCTTATGCCACATTGAGTCGCAAAGAAACAATTCTCGCATCCTCCCAACTATAGGGTATACCGGCATCCTTGTACTATGGCATCGTACATGAGAACACCGAAGTTCTTATTCCCGATATCATCCTTTGAAACAGAGACTGCCAGATCATTAATTGCCTGTACATGACTCTAGTTACAAAGGCGAACCTGAGCCCCCACCACGAAAACAGTCCCACTGAAGGCAGCTTATTGTACTGAAATTTGTGTAATTACTACAGTACCTTGCAGTATACCAATATCTGCATGTACCAATGTAAAATAAATCTACATTTACGTAGGAGCAAGTTACATGAAGCTTGCAGCTCATAGTCAATCGTCTATTCCTCCTTGATTTCAGGAGAAACAGCCCAGCGTTTACCAAAGAAGACGTTGCCAAGCAGCTTTGAACCAACAAAATACCCAAGATAGGCGCCGACAACGATTGTCACAGGCCACTTCTGCCACTCGCGGTCCCAATCGAGAGGAATTGGAATGGCTCCAAGCCACGCCCCAACCACCGTACCGACAAAGCCACCAAATGTTTGGTCAAATGGAGCCGAGACACCGATCACGGCCTGGAGAGGAACGGGGTCGGAACCGCGTACGTAAACGATGGGGTATACGGCGAGAACGGCGATGTGCGCGCAGCACAAGAATGTGTGAGAGGCGTGGGTAAGGAACGGAGCGCCGAAGAGGACGAGGAGAAGGTGAAGGACGGGCGTTACGAGGAGAGCAAGGAGCAGGGAGATAACAGCGGTCTACATGAAGTATGTTAGTTCCGTAGTGTCACCACAGGGTCAATTGCTTACAGGAATGGCTTTTGCTTCCCGTGTATCCGACTTCTTCTTCTCACCAGGACGTGACTTCTTGGAGATCCTGGTCGCCGATGATCCCGCAGGAGGCAGACACAAGATCAGATACGCCGCTTGAATGGCAGCAACCACAGGAAGACCAGTCTGGAGGGTCGAGACGGGATCGGCCACGAGGGCATCGAAGCGCCAGTAGAACAAGCCGGCGAGTAACAGCTGGTGGGCGACTGATGCAGGTAGAGCGAGGGGAGAGTTGTTGAGCGGAATCGCGGGCACGGCGGCCTTGGGCGCGGGCTGCTGAGCGGGAGCGCTCTTGATAAGAGTCGTCGACATGGTGACGGGATCGACAAGGGGCATTGACGGAGATATAAAGGAGTGTCTTGAGCAATAGCTCGTGCCTGTGTCGTCGCGATTATCACCAATTGCCTCACGATTATCTCGAACAAGCTACCTACCTTGATGACAGCTGTGGCTGGGTCCAGATGAAGTCACGTTTTGAGTCACATGATGTGAGCATGGCCGAAAATATCGGCTCCGAAGCCACTCCTCCGTGCTGTCCTCCGTTCTCACTTAGACCGGCCCAAGCAACCGACTGTGTCACCACTTTTATTATGAAATTCCCCGAAAAGAACTATATGATTGGTATTATGCAGTGGCAGCACCATGGAGCTATGAGTTCTTCGGCATCGGCGAGTGCCACGGCAGTCTAGGTCATCTGGATCTCACGGGAACAACCTGGGCTGTCAACTGAGCTTCCCAGTCATGCAATGAACCTGGCCTCAAAGCGTACATAGTAGGCAATTTTGGGGTAGACTGGCGAGCATCATGACTGGTCGAGCAGCCATCAGATCATGACAACCCTAGTACGGTGGTACCCAACGCTGACGGACTGAGCCTCACAAATGCAGGCTCTTGTTGTTCGCCGCGCCCCAGGAACTCGCAAATCTTTTCTCGCTTTGGCTCCAGATTTTTGTATCCAGGCAGTCATCAGAATCAGTCGATAATGCCATGGCCAGATGTCATGTTTTGCGGGAGAAACAGGGTGCTTAAAGGATGTAGCCATTGGCCAATCACAAGCCTCGACGGTCCCCGCCGACCAAAACAGAATCGCACCACAACCGCCCTCGAGGGCCTCGAAATCGTGCCATCCCTCTCTGGGCTGCGGTGCTGGTTGCTGACTGATGGTCACAGGAGCACCCCTGATTGGCCAATCGACACAACACCCTTCGCTTCCCCAGGATCCAGGACTCTACAATGGCATGATACTCTCATAACAAGATGAAATCTGACCACAATGGATGTATCCGGCTCAGCGGACCATGGGAGGTCGCCGTTTTAAGGAATCTTGGGCTGAATTTGCCATCTTTACCAAAAGAGGATCGACATATTGCTTCTGTATAAGAATAGATGCCATCTGCCATATCCCAAATGGTCTTGTCTCCCATCACCATCAATAGCAATCACAACCTCTCCACTCCATTCAGTTCCTCTCCGAGTGTATTTATATACATATCATCAACTTGAGAATCGACATCTCCACTCAACTACACTACTCACTTACACCAAACAACCCCACACTACTCAATCAACATGTCTCCCATCGTTGTCCGATCTGCCGCTCGCGCTGTCCAGCGCCGCCAGTTCTCTCTCCTCAACTCTATGCGAAACGCTGGCCGAGCTATGGAGGCTCACCCCTTTGAGCGTCTGCCTGCTGGTCAGAAGCCCGCCAGCCCCGACTACGCCAAGATGTTTAAGCGAGTTGGTAGCCAGGCTCTCTTGTAAGTCGCCAATTGCATAGATATACAACTTGACCAAACATCAGATACTAACATCTTCTCTCACAGTTTCTTCCCTGGCTTCGCTGTCATTCTCGGCTGGCCTTTTGCCGCCCAGGCTGTCTTTGACGGCCGATTGTAAAGGATAAACCAACAACATCCTACGATCGATTGGATCAATTTCGAACGAGCAAGACTCGACGGTGCCTCTCCTCGATAGACAGCATGCGCGCATGACTATTTTCTTGGATATTGGAGCCAATTGTGACAATGCACAGTCACTTGTATATAGCATTGAAAGGCGTTGAGGTGCATTGGCAACGGAACGGTGCTTAAAGCATCAAGACTACGACTATGATAAATTTCTAGAGTTATATAATTCCATATGTTAAAAGCCACATCTTTTCTCCATGCGTGGGTATTATGAACTTATAAGTATGTTGATGATATAATACATCATGAGCCTTATCTCTTCCCTCACTTCCCTCCTAGATACGCCTCGTTATACCCAGAATGATAGAACTCAACAGACTTATACCCCGACCTCTTCTGCTCCTTTTTGCCGCCCGTCACCCTCCCCACCGCAAATGCAGCAAGTATCAAAACCGTCGCTCCAATACCAATCCCAATGGCAACATTCTTCTTCCATAGACGTCCCTCCTCGTCCCTCCCAATTTCCCGCTGCGTCTGGAGATACGGCACCAGTTCATCGTCCATGACGATAAAGTGCTGTGATTTATCCATCCATGGACTGCCATGGACTCGAGCTTCGCCATCGTATGGTCGCTCGGGCTGCGATACGGCCCAGACGTTCATGAGGTTGCTGGCAGCGGCTTTGACTTGTTCGGTGTCGATATCGTCGTGTTCCTTATTGGGAAAATCATGGGCGAGTTCCCTGAACTTGAATGTGTATGATTTCTCGGTACTATTCAGCTCTGTTCTTGAGTGTTAGCTGTCGTTGCATACTTTGTCTTTGAAACGCACCCTTTCTCCAAGTCAGAGTGCTCGAGTTGCTTGGTCGATCGACGTCTCTCACAAAATGCCACTCAAGGACGGTAGGATATTCCTCGTCAGTCCCCCTCCAACTTATGGTGTATTCCTGGTCCCAAAGAACCAAGGCAGGATTCCTTCCTTCGTTTCTATTATGATATGGCCATGTGTGTTCCGGATACGTACAGCCCTCGGAGTAGTCATCATTGGTGGTAGAACACCACACAAACGAAGTGATACAGACAACATTGTCTTGCCGGCAGAGCCATCGGTCCGTTGAAGGGTCGAAAGCACTTACACAGCTCAGAGTGCTTGCCACTGCGGCTGAGATGAGTAGCTTGTTGAGCATGTTGAGTTGTGTTGAGGTGTGCTGCCGTATAAACGTCTATCAATGGCTTCGACTGCCCAGGTAATATTATTGACTGAGTAATAGCAAACATGAATTTATATACAACTCCCTAAGATCATTGGCATGTTCAAAGTAAATAAACAAAAACAACCGAGGTCGGTATGGCGCCTATAGACATATCCGCGCTGGTGCTGGCCCACTAATGAAGTCTGTTTGCGGATGAATGGCCCAAAGCAAAGAGCATTGCCAAGTATCTAGTTTAATGCCATATATGCATAAGTAGGAAAGTATGCTTACTTATGATGACGATTACTCAACTCGCAATGCGAAGCAACCACCGTATTCGCAATCCAGAGTGCGTATGTTGAGGTCTTGGCAGAACACGCATGCCACAAAAACACAAGACGAAGAAGCCATTGATAGGCAATGTTCCTACAGTTTTCCAATCTGCTCAAACAGTTCTCGCCGTAAACTCCGTCATGACATAAGGCTATAAAGCAAATGCCAACCAACGCCTATTCTAACCCTCCCACAAAACCTTCGAGGTAATCCAGATCTAAGGCACACATATCATCATCACATGCCATTCCCTCATGCTGCTAAATCAGTTCACCCTCGCCCTCCTCTACAAGCTCGTCATCCTCTTCCCAGTCAACTTGTGCCGCCATCTCCTCCGCTCTTCGCTGAACCTCGGCCAGGCCAGAGAGCTCTGCGACATAGTCCTTCTCTTGCAGCGCTTTCTTGACAAATCCCCAACCGTCCTTGCGGTAGGCGTCAAGAATCTTGGGGCTACATGCGCTGCAGCAGTCGTAAGATTGGCCGCGAATGACAATATTCTGGAAGGTTGATACATAACCTCTGACCTGGTGAGGCACCAAGCCCAGGGCGTGGTCTGGGGGATCTCTCTCTGGAATCATTCCCGGGCTTGGCTGCGGTGCCGGCGCATCTTTGCCTAAAGGATGTTGCAACAAGCTGGTCAAGAGTTCTACTAGCAGGGCAGAAGCAATCGCTGCAACTCCGGGTCGGGTAACGGTACATTGCTGATCGAGAGTCTGGTCCTTCTGTGACTAAACCAGAGTTAGAGAATATGAATATCTCAAGGGATGGCAGAACTTACATCTGCTGGTGCAACAACATCGTTGCAGAAATAGCAGCCAAGCGGGACCTGGCCTTCGATACTGCTTTCAGTGCCATGTCGCATAACAACATAGGAGTCAAAACCCAGCGCAGCATTCATCACAATCTTGCCTGCAGCCTTTCCCATGACAGTTGGTAGCCATCGTGATTCTCTTGAGTCCATGAGCAGAAAGATGGCATCATGTTCACTGATGAGCTTCTCAAGTTTATCGTAGTCTCCCCTTGTCTTCGTCTCGTCTGTAAAGGGATGGCCGAGCATGGGAACAGATAACGCGTGCCCCTCGCTATCGACGCCGGGGTAGATTTGCTTCAATGCCTCGGCTGCTCGAGGTGCTTTTGGCTTTCCCCCTTCCAGACAGTCGTTAAAGTCAAACAGTGGCTGTCTAACGGGGTTCGAAAATGAGACACGGCCATAATCCACAAAGGTAATCTTTCTGACACCCCAACCCATAAGGTTTCTTGATACATAGCTTCCCAACGTTCCGGCACCCAAAAGTAGACACTTGGTGTTTTTGATGGTTTCCAGATTAAGATTGGGCGCAATCCTCCATTTCATGAGCTTCAAGTTGAGGTCGACAGAGCTGTCAGCTAGTCGGGCAGGGTCCATGTACTCGCCCAGATTGACCTGTTGCGCCTGCAGCTTTCCATTTCTCGCCCGGGCCCAGCCAGTAACTTTGGGCATTTCGGTGATTTCCATGTTGTCAACAGAGTCCATCTCGATTGGGAGGATCACGCTTCGTGCCTCGTGTCTCTTTGCCCAAGTATCTCGGTAGCAGAGAACTTTAGTTTTTGTCAGGTGGAATCTTTGCCGAATAAGGACCAAGAAGTTTCGCAATGGCCAGCCAGGTCCCTCCGGGTAGGTTGAGGGGTCAACAAACGCGACATAACGGTCGTCCTCGGCAACCTGATCAAAGAAGCCGTTTTCAAACTCTCGCAGCGAACCTACTTCCCATCGGAAGGGAAGTCCCTGCGAAGCATCGGTATCCTCGGTCTCCTGGTCGTCTCCGCGGACTTTCTTCGCTAGGAAGAACCCATGCTCACGAGCGTCGACGCTGTACCTCCAAGTCCCGACTCTGTCAACGAGGGCTGTGCTTTCCTGGGCGTTAAGGTGTTCGGCTGGTCCGGATCGTTTCCATGAAGGGTCAGAATGCAAGGCTGGGAAAGCAAACCAGTACGTGAATTTGTACTTTTTGAGATCGGCATATGAGAGTATGACAAATGATGAGAGGAGGGAGGGAACAGAGTAGATACTACCATCCTTGATCGCATCCCATACCTAAGAGTGTTAGTGGCGTTCCCGTCGTTGATCGAGCCTGAAATACCTGTCGACCGGCAGTCTTGAGCATGACAGCCTTGTCTGTGTTCTTGAAGTCCTCGAGTGTGTTGACGTTCCTAATAATACCCTCGGCCCTCATCGTCCCGAGGGGCGGGCTGGGCGCATTAGTTCTGTGATGGTCAGAGAAGGAATGCGAAAAATCAAACAGGCAACCTACCTGCCACTCGTGAGAGCATTTCCTAGGATCTGCATGCGACAGCTGGACTCGGGCTCTTCTAGGCGCGGTTCATAGAGACCAAGGACGCTGCGCGCCGAATCGTCGAGCTTATCATGGTCAAGCTTTGAGCCAAAGAGCGCCGAGTAAAAGGGCAACTCGATCTCGGAGGTAAATGGGGCAAACTGCAGAGGCGTCGCCATGTCGACGAGATTCCCGTCTGTTGAGGTTGGGAAATTTGGTGCTTTTTGCGATGCTGACAAAATAGGCAACGTATATATATGAAGTAGGGCTGAGGCGGGGTCCGAGGGAGTTGGGCTAGGTTCAATAATGCAGCAAAGACAAAGTATCAGAGGCGCCGACTGGTCTTTATCAGTGATGGAACAGCATAGACTGTGAGAAGGTCGAGGCTACGAGTATGTGAACGGCTGACACAACGAGGCTGTCACTTGATGCCTGGGTCACTCATCACAAGACGATGATGATGTAGTGGTTATCGATCAAGGGAACAGGCAGGTGCCGTCCAGTCAGGCCAGGGCACTTACCCATGGGCCCCACGGCGGGGTACGATCTCATCGGGCAGCTGCGGCCCGCCCCACGCTCGACGCTTTTCTACAGGGTAGCTGGTCTTGATAATGGCTTAGTATAGTACCTGCCTTTAGTATTCAATGGTTTCCATTGCAGCAGACCATGTGTGTAATTTTGTCTTATATGCTATATCACTTACCTAGGTTCTAGCGTGGGTTATCCCAAAGTAATAGTTCCTAATGCCGCTGCCTTGAAGTAGGTCTCATGTCCTCGAAAACGGACAACAACCAGTTTGGAACAATGACCACTCCCACAGCACAAACAGAGCTGGGAAATGATAGATATTCGGAAATCCGCCCTTGTAAAACATGGTAAACAAGAACTCCTTCTTCTTATTTATTGTCACACAGGGTAACGAGTGATACACTCCCTTCGAACCCAGATACTCGGTAACCTGGGTTTACCGAGCTGACGCCCGTGTACATTTATTTCCACTGACCCATACAAAGAATGTGTCATTTCTCAGGGGCGCCATATCAACACGGGAAATTTGCGTCTAGAACAGAGTCAAAATCCACACTTGATAGAGAAACATCGTAATGTGCGCTCTGGCCATATCCCATAGTTATTTATATATACGTTTGCGAGATAGAGATTACAGTCGTAAGATTGAGAGACACTCGTATCAATCTGTCGGCCGCTTTCAAACCAATCCAGGCTAAACGATGAAATGTTCTGTCGGATTTCTAGAACCGTAGACGCCAACGGCCGCAAACGGTGCACCCCACACGAAGACGCGCTTAGATAGTCGCCAGTCGCGTTAATGACAATGCGAGAAGGATCAACCAAAACCTATCCCCAGACTTGACAACTACAAAATACAAGAGAGCTCATCGCAGCAACTCACACCATGCTCATTGGAATTTGCGGCAGTGAGTTTATATCCCACAAACTACTATATCCACGTCAGTCCATAAACTCATTTTTCACTCAGGTATCTGCTCCGGCAAAAAGACGGTGGCTCAATACCTGGTTGAGCACCACGGCTTTAAACACCTCTATCTACAGCCACCAGCGCCGGCCAATTCCTCTCCAGATACAGACTCAGCCTCTTCCCAGGAGCATGGCACGGAGTCACCGTCGCAGGCAGCCGACACAACGGCCTTCAACGGCGCACTGGCCTCAACCGCGCTCACCACAAAGGATAACCCCCAGTCATCCTCTGAAACCACACTCACACTCCGGAACGGCCCACAACATATCTTCACCACGGCCGAGGAGCTCCTTGACTTTGTAACAAAGTGTTGGCGTAGCCGCTTTGTCACCACCGACATTCCTACAGAGGCCGTTCTAGACGTCTTTCTCCGTCGGCCTTTCTTCCTGCTCATTTCTGTCGACGCACCACTGACGGTTCGCTGGCATCGGTTCCAGGACCGTGCCAGGGCGAGACGTGCGGGAGGACCGGATATCAGTCTAGAAGACTTCGTCACAGAGAGTGATACCCACTTGTATGATGCTCAGACCGGCTTGTCCCCCCTCATCTCGCGTGCTGTTGTGAGACTGCTCAACACATCGTCGTCTCTGGCGCACCTTTATGCGACCCTCGGAAAACTGGACATCCCGAATCCTGATCGACTACGTCCATGCTGGGACACTTATTTCATGGAACTGGCCTCACTAGCAGCGCAACGCTCCAACTGCATGAAGCGTCGAGTTGGTTGTGTGCTCGTAGGCAAAGAGCGCAGGGTCATCAGCACTGGTTATAATGGGACTCCAAGGGAACTGCAGAACTGCGCTGATGGAGGTTGTCCTAGATGCAACGAGGGCAACAGCTCAGGCGTGGGACTGTCGACCTGTCTGTGCATCCATGCAGAGGAGAACGCCCTGTTGGAGGCGGGACGGGAAAGAATACGAGAGGGGTCGATTCTTTACTGCGACACGTGTCCCTGTCTTACTTGCAGTATCAAGATTTGCCAGGTCGGCATCAGCGAGGTCGTCTACGCCCACAAATACAGCATGGACAATGATACGGCTAGGGTATTTAGGGAGGCGGGCGTGAAGTTGAGACAATTCATACCAGTGAGTACATGAACCCCCTTTAAGCCCAGATCTGAACGAAATGTCATCGTTCGCTAGCGCTTGGAAGTTTGGTGCTGATTCAGACTTAGCCGCCAAATGGCCTGATTCATCTTGAGAAGATGGAACTCTATTAGATCGCCGGCATCTCGACTGTCTCATTTTCCCTGGTGTGTCATTTCGGGGCAACCTGAGCAGGCATGTTGATTTTCCCCAGGACGTGGCTTTGTGAAGCGAGAGTCAGGTTGGATACGATGGCAAGAAGATACAAATTCCAGAGTCCTGTTGAAAACTTCTCGTATATATTGGTATATCAAGTAGTCTTGCTACAGGAGATGACATTGACTTTCTCATTTATACAAGTTCCAAAGGGCTAATACGTCTCAAGTTGCCTTCGAGCTACTTTCAAACACCATCAGCATTTGCCGTCGTATCCAGCACCAACGGGTATCTGGCGTGTATGGCATCGTTGGATTTTGTGGTTGTTGATAAGGAGGAAACTTGGGGTGCCAAAACAGGAGGAAAATGACTTTTGTGAGTCAGACAGGAAGAATCTGAATCGCATGATGTAAATGTGAACTCTGATGGGAAAGTTATTGTATTATCTGGCGAGTGGCAAGATAAGATGTCTCATTATGTTGAAGAAAACAGCTGTGATTCCTACTGGGCTGCACTGATCTCGACCTATATGTTATATTACATGGAAACGTTGAGCGTAACAACTGCACGGCCAGGACTTTACACCAAGTTTACAAATTGTCCTGTATGTAAGATGGGTGTACTAATGACAAGTCTGGCGGGTTTGTTGGTGGTTATCAGAGAGCCTCAATTTACAATTACGCTGTAGATCAAAGGTTTTGGAGCTTTATATGCCAGGACTCTCATTGAAGATCACTCACTAGAATCGGCATGCTCAGTATCATTCATGATTCAATCTCGATCCTCCCTGGCAAGGAGGTGGATCTGAGACTTCTCTTGCGAAGAGACCTGCCCAGAACCAATAGAGTTGACGTCCAAGTTACCCCTTGTATCTCCCTAGGTATGAATGCTACGTCCAATTGTCCAATCAAGCTCATAGAATCATCGCCTTGACCGGCACAACCCTTCTCGCAAACCGCACTTAGTGGCTCGAAGAGATGAGAACATCTCATTTCATGGACACTTGATGGCTAGCTTATGAATCCGCGATTATCAATAAGTTCAGTGGTCTATATACTTGGCCAATGTATAGCAGATATGCACAAGATTAGCTCGTCTTAAGAGTATCTTGATGAGTTGAAGTTGTATAGAGTTGTACGTGGGGTCACGTGGAGCTAGATAAGGTTACTATACAGTAGTATTTCAGAGAGGGCTATGCCGATCAAAGGGATATCTCACCCATGCAGTTTTCGTCCCGTACCAAGCCCACTTCTAGCGTTGTGTTCTCGGCAACTCATGGTGGAGGCATGTAGTACTATGTATGCAGTTCGTTTAGATGCACATGTATATGCATTGCCAGCGAGGCCAGTTATTGAGGCCAGCAGGTTTCTGATTGCCAATGACACCGGAACGCAAAAAAAAAAAAAAAATTTAGGGTAGGTATAGTGGTTAAACTCCTCTAGAAGTCCACTTAGCTGCAGTCATCGTCAGACGAGCATGAAGCCACTTTGCGTCATGGCTTTGGATATTCTTCCTTTTTGAGAAGTGTGCGCTTTGTCGCAGGCTAGTTTGGGACAGTCTTATGCAAGGTCGACAGCTCTACGTAGTATATATACATGAATACCTTTAGTGATTACCAACTGCATGGTAAAATTGTGCATTATGGAGGCGCGAGGGGTAGCGGTTTCGCGTTGTTTTGTTTTGTGGTAAACATCAAGCTTATTAACCTCCATCGCAACACCATGACAACGCTCACCGTCTACAAGAAGTAGTCGTGAATAGGGGCTCAGGAGAGTCTCAAACCAGTTCTGCAGGTGCAGGTCACTATAGCTATAGCTCGAGGCCGCTTACAAGGCCACTGCAATATAAATTGCATAGGGGTTCATCCCACAGAGCCTCAGAGTTGTGCGGTGTGCTTCAAGAAATAGCTAGCTGCAGCTCATGTCCCATAAAATATGCAACCAGTCAAGCGGTCAACGATTTTGGCGCGCTCAATTGTAGTGCACAGCCTTGACAGCCTGACAGCCAATCCACTCCCTGAACTCGAGAATGATCTAGTGCACGCTACTTATGCGAGCGCGGGGGAAGCATCTGCGCGACTTTGAGCATCTCGTATGTAAGTGACGATGACGGTGATGTCGTGCGTCTGATTCTGGCCCGTGTAAGTCGACGAGTTGACGGAGCAGTGCTCAGAGAAGCAATAGCAGCCGTCATATGCCGACCGTTGACGAGATGCCAAATCTCGAAAAGCGCGATATAAGTCAACTGTGATATGATACGTCGGGTAGTCCCTCTTCATCAACAGGGCTTTGTTTCCCACACGCAGGCCAACAATTCACCAGCCCACAGAATGTCCATATCCATTTATTATTAGCGTGAAAGCCCTCTGTGATCTGGCGGGGCCACCCCAGACTCTTTTCACAAGAAGCGAAATGACATGGGCTGGGTGGCATAAACAGCACAATTTAAACCCCAAATTGCACTGACAGTGGGGAGGTGTGCTGTACGTAGTACACAGGCACGCACACGACATTGGGAGAAACCGTTTGTTTATTTTGATCGAGGAGATTAGCTGCGCGTCATGGGAGGTCCGGCGTATCGGAATTAAAGGGCATGGCTGATGCAATTGGGGGGACGGGATGCTGCTGATGGTGTGTGTGTGTGTGCGTGTGCGCCGCCCGTTCCAGGGGCTCTCAGAAAGACGAAGGCTAGGGAGCGGCTGTTCTGAAGCATGCAAGACAGGCAGACTCGCTCACTGGAACCGACTGGCATGAGGAATTCTGCTGGCCAAGGCTCCATCAAATAGCCAGGCTGACGTTGTCTCTGTTGTACAGCGTGTACAGCATCAAGACTCGTCCGAGGCTCCGTGTACGAGGCGAGCAACGGACCCGGGATAAGGCATGCTCATTCATGGACGAATGACGGCGACGATCATGACGCCGAAAGGTCTCAAGGACGGGAGCCAGCAAACGGGTGGGCATCAAGACACGGCCCCATGCCATCTCCATCGAATCTTGCTGTAGCCTGCAACCTGCAACCTGCCAGCGTCCGCGCTGCGATCTGGACTAGGCGGCTCCAGCGGCTATGTACTGTATGTATGTAGGAAAACTGCGACCTCATGACTGACCAGCAGAAGCGCTCAACTCTGTGGACTCTGAGGTGATAGTAAACCTCGTGCCGTGTCATCACGATCTTGTCCCATCTCGTCTCAATTCCATACCATACCATGCCATGCCATGCCGTGGGCGATCCAAAACCCGCGCTAACTGCCACTGCTAGAGTTTTGGGAAACCCTTGGCTTTGAAAAGGTTGGAAGAGCTTGAAGGGGTGGCTTGGGAATGCTTGGCTTGGGGTTGGAAGTCTGATGGACCCGACGGGACAGCGATATTCAGGGCCACCTCAAGACGGGAGTACCCCTGAGCACTGGCGGCGCTGTGATGCGCCCAGTGGAGCAATGACGGCCAGGCGTTGCATCCAAACTTACATCGAATGTGAGTGATGACTGTCAGTCAAGTTTGTTGTTGTTGTCGATGGTTTGTTAGACGAACATATCAAGGGCTACATCTCCCTTATATTTATGAATTTATCAGCAATATATAGGTAGTCCCTCCATAAACGTATTGCAGGGCGTCTCCCTGATGGCGGACAGCTTATCTGGTAGACTCACTTATAAGAGGTCTTAGTGCAACTCTTGCGCGGGAGCATCCCGTCATAGACAACGTGCTTTTCCCTGACGATCGCTGATCGTCGTTGTTTGATAACCTCAAGCCTCCATGGGCTGTTGTCCCAACTACGTCAAGAAAGTAAGGTCGTGTAGAGAGAGAATGAATATCTACTCAGGACAGACGGAATGTGATTGTCTTGTTAAACGTGCCATGATGGACGAGTTAGAGAGATCAGAGCTACAAAGTACTTGGGTAGCATTGGTGTTAGTTGAGGCTTGAGAGCCATGGACATGGCGGGTTACGGGACAGCTCCCGGCGCCATCCTTGAGCTGTGCTTTGCTCTGCTCTGCTTTGCTTTAGGTACTGACTGACTGACAAGGGGCTTCTGTAACTTAATGAAGTGAGTGGGGTTTGTGTCAAGTGCTCCAGCCACACACCCCCCTGTCCATGTTTGGAGAAACGCGTCGTCTCGTGTCGCGTCCTTTCCTCTTTAGGCAATTTTGTAAACAAATGCGTCACTTGTCGCGCGCCTCTGCCCCAGCCTGTTATTTTCCCGCCTGGAGCACTCCGTACCGTCCCTATAGGTTTATGTTGCCTTTCCATTTTATAGTGTTGTTCACGAACCGGACTCGACTTTTACGCGTGTTATTCCCCTATCGTGTCATATCTGTCCCGCTCGCTTACGCGCTTCATGGGCTGTCTTTAATAGAGATACAATCGAAGCGCATCCATCTATATCGAGGCAAAGAGGTTCCAGTTTGGCGACTCTCCCCGCATCTACAACTGTTTTGATATCCAAACCAAACCAAACCAATACCTACTACAGCTGCAGGTGGCTCGGCCCAGCCAACCGCCAACTGCCAGCGTGCGCCAAACACGCGCCATCCCTACTCAACTATTCCAACCATTCATTCTCCCTTCACACCACTCACACACCCTCTGGGTCCGTCCGTCCTTCAGGTTCATCAGGCTCGATTCTGTACCAACTTTTCCCAGACAGACAGCGCAAAGCCCAGACGAGTGCATACCAGCCCGACTCGCCACTCCCACTCGTTGGCCTTTCGACCTGGTTATCTGAGTCACCAGACCCCGTTGTAGGATCCACGTTATGCCCTGGGCCTGAGGAAGGGTTCTCTGGTTTCAACGCAGCCACACGAGGGGTCCTGCGTCGGTCGGTTCCTCGTTCGTTGCATACATACACTGCACCGCACCGCACCGCATTGCGTTGACTCGTCCAAACCACACACAAACAAAGACGAGACGATTTACTCTTTAGTCCTTTCCTATCCTATCCTATCCTGTCCTATTACTTCGGGTTGTGTCAGGATACAGTGCCTAGCCGATGCCGACAAGCGCCATGGTGCAACTGCCACACTAACTCAACTACTTGCCCACCCCCAAAAACGATCATCTACGAAACACGCCGCACCCACCCACACGCTCACTCACCTCATGCTCAAGACTAGGTATCTATCGGCTACTCTCAACCACAACCACAACTACTACTCCTACAACTCAACTGCTTAGTAGCTCCAACCTCAACCTCCATCTTCTCTCTACTTTAGTGTCGCCGACTTTCATCTTTACTAAATCCTCGTCGCGACTTTAATACTGGATCGTCTTTTCTGGCTGCCTCGTCGACTGCATCACCATTCGCCTTTTTGACTGCAGCCTGCACCCACAGCCTTTCTGCCTATCTCTAGCGCCCGACTTACCTTCTTTCATCAAGTCATGATATGACCTCTGTCGTGCGTGTGAGACTGGCATAGCGTTTTGCGATTTTGTAGGGTATCGCGTCGAGCTGCTTCTCTCTCTCACTTCCATCTCGCCGTTTGACGCAGCACCGTTTCGTTCCGTCACCTTCCAAATTCGGCCTATCAACGGGCTTCAACTTTACTTCGCCCCTACTGATTCTTGATCGGATTTTCTTTATCGCACATCGACAAACAAATTAAAGCGCTGTGGTTTACTGTACTGCTTACGTGGGCTTTCCTCCGCCGACTGCTCACGACAACTCCAAGCGCGCAGCATTCCACAGACTCACAATGTCCTTCTCGAACAGCAGTGGTGGCACACTCGCCTTACCGTCACCGACTCACGCCCATCACATCGACGTCACGTCGGCAGTGCGCACTCTGCGACGGTCTATCTCACGATCTCCCTCAAAGTTCTTGTCGCGCTCTAGCTCCCACAGCTCGCAGGGTTCCGAAAGCCCCCACCAAACCTCACCTCAGTCACCCTGCCGGCGGATCGGCGCAACACCACAGCATCAACAGCTTTTACCATCTCACCCTCGCTCAGCACCTCCTCACGCCAACGGGGGTCCGCATCCCTCTCTATTCACTCCCTTCCGCTCAAACGTGAGACTCTCGGTCCGGTCAGCAAAAGCAGCCAAAACATCTCCCTCGAGACCATTAACACGAGCCCGCGTCTCTCCCAAGAGTCCTCTAAAAAGGGCACTCATCAACGCACCCGATAGCGGTAATTCAGTACCTGTAATGCCAGCGCCCATTGTGCTCGACGCCCCCGGACAGGAGAACAGCGCAATGGGAAACACAAGCCCCATCACTGCGAGTCCCGAGAAGCGACATAGTCTTCACCTCGACACCTCTGAATCTTCACAGACCGCATTCATCAAGCCTTTCGATACTAGCAGCGACAGCCAAATGGTGCCAAACAACGGGTCGTTGAAGCGCAGCGATGCGATTATGAATCTGGACCAACCGAGCCAAGGAAGCCCGGTGGCTAAGCGACGGAGCTTGCATGGAATATCGGGACTGGGCCAGACTGAGGATCAAAATATCTTTGGTTCCAACACGACATCTTCGCAAAGCTTCTACATTCACGAGGACTCATCTACTGAGTATGAGATCTCGGGCAATGGCGGATCGCCCACTCGCGATCCGCTCCCCTCCCCGACACCGGGAGCTACGGTTCCTAAGAGATCGTCATCTCTACGAAAGTCAACATTACAGCAAAGATACGGGGAGCGGGGATCTTGGGGAAGACGATCGGGTGAGCGACAACTAGCTCAGATGAGCGCCGATTACTCTCCTGGTCGAAGCCGCCCACGCCTTTCTCAAGACCAGTTTGTCCCTCCTCCTGTACCGCAAGAGAGTCCTTTTACTTCTACTACGCCGACCTCAAAACCACCACCGACTTTCACTGGCGACAAGAGTCACCAGCCTCACCCTCTATCAAAGACCCTAACGACCTCGTCTTCTGGCAACAGCCTGACCGAGGAGACACCTATTTACGCTCCTGTGCCGCGGGTTCCGGATCGTCCGAGGCAACACCTCTTTTCTCGATCTCTACCCCTTAATGCAACACGACCAACTCAATCGAATGACCTCTCAAGGGCGATGGCAACCCCAAGCAATTCACAATTATGGGTAGGCGCTTTCAACTCTACTGGACTGATTTCCAAAGTGAACCGAAATCCTGAAGAGGAAGCGGATAAAAAGATGGCGCCTCCCGACACGCCATGCAAGAAGCATTCTAACCCTTTCGCTACTTTCCCTCCCCCAGCCGGCAGTGCCATGAAGAAGAGGGGTAACAACCGGAATTCTTTTGGTGGTATTCCTTCTACGCCGTTCAACCTGGGTGGTAGCCAAGGACCTAGCAGCTTTGGCAGGCCGGGTAAGGGCATGTCAATTTTCCAGCGCGGCAGTGCCTCTAGGAGCGCACGTCGCGGTAGCATCCTGAGTCTGGATGGCGATGAGCACAAGCTCTTTGACGAAACAATTGACTTTTCGACACCTATGGAGGGTGATGCTCCTCCAACCCCGACCAAGAACACCCTGACGCCCAGCCTTAGCAAGGTTAGCGAGCATTCATTTGAAAGTCCCCATTCCAACCACAGCCCAACCGCCAACCGGACTTTCCATGCGCCTACACCAGTTCTCGGCTCATCTATACCCCGAGAAGCAACTTGTAAGTCGGACCTCGCCGCACTAAACGCGTCAGCTGGATTGGTCGACAGTCCAAGTCGACTTATCATTGCTGAGCGTTGGAAATCACCATCTTCGCCTCTCTCCTTGTCTTCGTTAAGCCGTTCAAGAGCTCAACGTGGACTTCACTCTCCTTCTCCACTCAGCACAGTTTCTTTGTGTCATCCCCTAAGCTCCCCTAAAGAAGCCGTTACTAAGACGAAACTTTCTGATTCAGCGAGTCCTCTTGATGGACGACGAACACCGCAAACACCCCGGGAGAGCTTGCTCCCCCTAGATACTAGCCGATTGTCCATTTCGCAGGCTGGCGACTCATTTTCAGACAACATGCCGCCGCCGGTTACACCAACAGCAGGCCGCGATCTGCGATCATCTACTAGCCTTCTTGTCACTCCTGTCAATGCTCGCACAAGCAACGTTGACCTGGATGCAAGCCTGTCTTCTCGATTTGACAAGGTTGAACAGATTGGAAAGGGCGAGTTCTCGATTGTCTATCGTGTGACCCAGGTGGATCAACATATGACATTTGACAACCTTGTCACAACACCCAGTGACCGATCAAGAAGTCCTGCCAAGGGCAAGGTTTTTGCTGTGAAGAAGAGCAAACACCCTTTCCAAGGACCCAAAGACCGGGAAACCAAACTTCGGGAGGCACAAATTTTACAGTCCCTGACTCACTCCGAGCATGTAGTACAGTACTTTGACAACTGGGAGCACAACTACCACCTGTACATTCAAACAGAATACTGCGAGGAGGGTACCCTGGACAAGTTCTTGGGCAATGTGGGACGAGATGGCCGACTGGATGACTTCCGCATTTACAAGATCCTTCAGGACCTTTGCCTGGTAAGTTTTGACCAGTTTTCATACATCTTTACACAGCTAATCTCCGAGTAGGGTCTGAAGGACATTCATGAAGCAGGTTTCATGCATCTTGACCTAAAGCCAGCCAACATTCTCGTTACCTTTGAAGGTGTTCTCAAGATTGGCGACTTTGGTCTCGCCCAATCGTGCTTAAATGCCGAAGGCATGGATGTTGAGGGAGACCGCGAGTACATGGCTCCTGAGATGCTCAAGGGCAAATCGTGCCAATCTGCCGACGTCTTCTCACTTGGACTCATCATCCTAGAAACAGCAGCCAACGTTGTGCTACCTGACAACGGTCCTACCTGGATTGCTTTACGATCCGGCGATCTTTCCGAAGTGCCCAGTCTCACATGGACACCCTCGAGCGAGGTCCCGCGAGATGCTACCGGTAATCCTACTGAGTCTATCCACAGCGATGATTTCACGAGTGCAAAGACCCACGACCCCAGCAATTTGTTTGGCTCATATAAGCGATCGGAACTGCAGCAGCCTCCCGAATTCATGGTTAACGCCATGCACAGCAGCTCCCTCGATTCTATTGTCCGATGGATGACGGCCCAGGAACCCGGTGATCGGCCTTCCGTCCAGCACGTTCTTGAGCTTGAGGGACTGCGGTGGGTTGGGCACAATCGAGCTGCGCCAGCAACTGTATATGAAGGAAACTGGGGACCCGCTGAGATGTTCCCTGTTTCCATCGCAGGAGACGGCGATAGCGATACGGAGATGACCGATGTTTAAGGAGGACGACCCGAGAGCACCAGGCTTTGAGAGCAACGACTCTGATCACATACAACTCTGGATATTACTGGAGTTCTGTGGGCATGCTGGGCCTTGGAGCTGAACATTTTTGTCGCAAACTGCATGGGTGAATGCGTCAAGACGCATTGGAGATCCCGGCCTAAGTTGTGGTCTTGAAGCGGCTAGGAGGAATTTTTGTGCTTTGATGCCTTCTACATCATTTGCTACCACGACACTATACGAATACCATGAGGAACGGAAATCGATAGCGGGAGGAATTACTCACCTGGCGTTTTGTTGAGTCATTTATTCAACATTCGAATCGGACCCCGTTGCTCCTAGGCACAACTACTACAACACTACACCGAATCGATTTATTTCATTTGTCAACTTTTCTATGTACGCCAACCGAAACAAAGGCACAAGCAAATATTGTGCTGTCCCAGCAAGATGGCTGGAAGATATTGCGTCTCAACAAGGAGATTGCGTGTACGAAATACCCTGGAAGAAATTAGACGTGCTGGATTACAGCACATATTGGGCAGGAGTAATAATGAAATGTTTCAGCAAACCTCTGCCGGTTCAGCAGAGAGGGGAAACAGTACCGGATAGCACGGAGCATGTGGAAGAGCCAAAAAAGAGACAGTCGTCTCAAGGGATTGATTGTATCGAGTCATTGGAAGGACGAGGCTTGCCAAGTGGAAGCTAGAATATTGTAAATTATAGAAATGGCTCGTTGAGCCAGCATGGAAGACGGATACTTTGGAGCCTCAGCATGGCCTCATGTATTGAAAGGGTCACTGGATGGAGTGAAGGAGGCTGATCTGATAGTTGCTCACGATTCTGACGACGAAATGGCATGAATATTATATGATCAATTCACAAGATATGAAGGACTTGATTGTTATGTGACACTCGTAGTTGATAAGCCTATGGCGGTAGTCGACCCTATCAGTCCAGCTTGGCTATGCCACGGCGTGCGTCTGATAAAGCTGGAGATCTACATAATCCATCCAACCAGCTTTATCATAACTCCTCAACCGTTGGAGGCGGGGTTTACTAAGAATACGTAATACTCACTTAGTCACGACTTGTACGCTCGCTATACTGGAACAACTCAACTCAACTCAACCTAAGCTTTAGTCATATGAGAAACTACCTTACCACTCCAGAGAGAAAACATCACAATGGCAATTCCCACTCTACCCAAAGCACAGGCCGACCTGCTCAAAACCGAGCTTCCCAGCGTTGACAGCACAGCGTCGTACTGGCACCACCAGCCATCGCAGAAGCTCCTCGGACATCGCACCACGGCAGAGCTTCCAAAGACGGCCGACGTCGTGGTAGTGGGCAGCGGCATCACTGGGACCTTTGCGGCGAGAGAGCTGGTCAGTGGCGGATGCAAGAGCGTGGTGATGCTGGAGGCGAGGGAGGCATGTTGGGGAGCTACAGGGAGGGTAAGTTGACGAGGTTGACCAAGAGTTCTTGGGCTGACTGTGCAATCAGAATGGTGGCCATTGCCAGCCTCTCATATACGCTGCCAAAGCCTCAGTCTCACGCTTCGAGCTTGACACTTTCAACTTCCTTAGAGACCTCACTGCAAAACACGACATCCCCTGTGACTGGGAAACTGTAGGGGGTGTTCATAGCGTCCCCTCACACGAGGTTCTCGATCTTGTGATCAAGCATATTGAACGTCTCAAGCAAAGCCAGCCCGATCTGGCTGACCAGGTAAAGGTGGTAACGGACAAGGAGGAGCTGCAGAAGTTGCGCGTTCCAGGGGCATTTGCTGCCATCTACCAGCCTAATGCAGCTAAGTTATGGCCGTACAAGCTCGTAACCTGGGTCTTGGAGCGTCTCCTTGACGATAACGACTCCGGCGTCTTCAACCTTCAGACAAAGACGCCGGTGACCCGGCTTGAGCGGACAGGCGACTCGTGGACCCTGCACACAGCTCGTGGACAGATAGCAGCCAAGAGCGTTGTCATGGCTACCAATGGCTATACAGCACATCTGCTCCCCAAGCTGTCCGGCTTGATCGTCCCAGTCCGTGGACAAGTTGCTGCTCTCACCCCCTCAAGCGGTAGCTCACCACTCGAGCACAGCCACGTGTGGTATACCTCGAATGGAGCCGACGACTATCTGGTTCAACGGCCTTCGGGCGAGCTCATCACGGGCGGTGAGAGAAACGCCGTGCCAGATGGCCAAGTTGGGATCACGCACGATGATACGGTCGATCCAGTGATAAGCCGACACCTGCGCGCCTCACTTCACGATACAATCAAGCTGAAGGCTCCAGGAGAAGCGGAGGATGCTACTCTTGAAGCTACATATGAGTGGACAGGTATTATGGGCTATTCTAAGGATGGTTATCCTTGGGTTGGCCAACTACCCGCAGCTCTAGGCGGTGAAGATGGTGGCCTGTGGGTTAGCATTGGATATACGGGTCATGGAATGCCCGTAGCGGCGAGATCTGGTATCGCGGTTGCCCAGGAGATATTAGGACTCAAGGATGGCGTGAAGCTGCCGACTCAGTATCGAATTGATGGGGATAGAGCAGACAGGGCTAAGAGCCTGGTGGTTCCCTCAACGATAGTAGACGAAGTTAGAATGATGATTGGAGATGAGATCTGAGTTATGCGTTTCACTTCAAGAAATAGATCGAAGATCTATGTACATAATAGAAGATAAAGTCGTGCCGAAAGTAACAGGAAAGATGGCGTTGTGTTTGGACGTTGTCCCAATCGAGGATGATTCGTATTATGAATACATTAAACTTCTCGTTCAACTTGTTCGCTAGACGACAACAGACATATCACCAATGGTAACCAGTCTTCTTTGCCGTCATGTCGTACTGTATAGAGCTTCGCAGACGTAGCGAGATTCACCGTTTACGAAGGCATACAGAAAATTAGCATGCGCGCCCGTCGTCGCCGCTGACCTACAGCTTGGCGCGCACCTCTAGGCCGTTGCTAACTTCGCGCTTTGCCCGCTCACGAAGCACCTTTCGTAGAATCTTGCCAGACTAGAGAGTGAATGTAAGCTTCAAAGGTCTCGTATATTCCACATCACAACTTACAGGGACCTTGGGGATGGCGTCAACAAAGGCCACGCCGCCCCTGAGTCGTTTGTACCTGACGACACGGTCTGCGACCCAGTTGGCAATATGTTCTTCGGTTGTTCTCTGCCCATTTGGCGTTTTGACGACATAGGCACGGGGGAGCTCTTCGCCGTCGATGGTGACCCCTACAACAGCAGCGTCGGCGACATCCACTCGTTCCAAGAGAAGGGATTCTAACTCGGCCGGAGCGACCTGCATGCCTTTGACCTTGATCAATTCCTTGACCCGATCGACAATGTGAAAATGCGTTCCCTGAGCGTAATCTTCCACGTAAGCGATGTCTCCCGTGCGAAGCCATTGAGTGTCATCTGAGTCAGTTACAAATGCATCCTGTGTTGCTGTGGGATTGCGCCAGTAGCCGCGCATCACGGTAGGACCAGTAATCCATAATTCCCCAGGTGTATTTGCAGTTGTTATCTCATCTCCAGTTTCAATGTCGACCAGCCTAGCTCGAGAATCTGGCGTCAGCTCGCCAACTGCAGAGCTGGCAGCTTTATTGGGGTCCCAAGACAGTGCTGTGCAAGTCGCTTCAGTCATTCCCCAACCTTGGCGCACGATTGAGTCACCCAGTGGCATCATCCCAGCTATTTCACGTTGCGTATCCTTGGCTAGTGGTGCAGCTCCTGATGCAATCATATCGACGCTGCTAAGGTCGGCACCACGGGCGAGTGGATGCTTGGACATGAGAACTAGGATAGGGGGAACAGCTAGGAGCTTTGTGATACGAAAAGACTCAATGTGACCAAGCATCTTGGGGAAATCGAACGAAGGCATGATGTAGACAGGGACTCGCTCATATGGGAAACAGGTGATGAAGTAACCTTGACTAAAGGCGTGATACATCGGGAGAAAGCAGAGGGCAGCGGCATGATTGGCTCGGGCTTCGAAATCGGGATCAAGTTTGTGAAAGAGTGTGACACCGCAGCTATTGGCAACATGGTTGTAATGGGATATTTCGACGCCTTTGGGTATTCCAGTCTAGGATCGTTAGCTAACTTGGACCATTTGCTGAGAGAGTCGGTATATAACAAACATACAGTGCCAGAGCTGTAGTTGAGAGTACACACTGAGTCTTTGGAATTGTTTGGCTCGATCCATTCAAAATTCTCACCCTTTGACTTGTGTACAATAAGTTCTGTCCAGTGTCTGCTTCCATTATAAGGCTTCTTTTCAAGAATAGATGAGTCTGGCCACGTCGAATCAAGGACAAAGACTTGAGAAGCATTCATCCCAACTTGGTCGGCAGCAGCCAATGCAACATCGATGGCACCGTCAGCAGCAATCATAAACGACGCTTCGCTGTCATGGAGTTGGTGAGCCAGTTCCCGAGTAACATATCCAGGATTCGCTCCAGTGAAGATACCCCCGGCCATCCATACGCCCATCACAATGATTGGGAAGAAGATGCTGTTACCTGCGAAGAGCAGAACACGGTCACCAGGGTTGAGGCCATTGTCGATTAAACCGACAGCGATACGCTTTGCAAGAAGACGTGCTTGGTCATATGTGAGATAACGTTTCTGGGGCTCATCGGCATCGATGAAGGCCTTTTTATCAGGTAAAGGACCGGAAGGCGAGCCGAACACCCATTGCTGTATAGAACAGTTGGGAACTGAAACGGAGAAACGCGATTCAATTGGCATGATGTGATGATTGAGCTGGAGAACAAAAGACAAGGCGATGTAGTAAAAAGATAGAATTTCGAGGAGGAAATTGAGATGCCAAGAATGGAAAGCGCGAGTTGAGGTCCAAGACAAAGGAAAGAGTCGCCGTTGCTTGTCAAGCCAAGCTGAAAGACTCGGGAAGGGGGTGCGCCATTCACCTGCCGTAGTTCATTTAATGTCTGACGCTTTCTTTATTAGTGATCGTGAGCTAAGTCCATTGGATGGTAGTACTCAATCCCAATAAGGAACTCACCTGAAGACAAAGACGTTTTAGGTCAGCCAGGGGTCCAAAGAAGCTCTCCTCTCCCAAGACCTATACGGGACTGTCGACTCGCGATGGAGGATAGCACCAGATCAATTAAACTGGTGTCAAAATTGCACCCGTGGCCAGAGCATTGATGCGGCTGGCCAGATTTTATATACATAAACAACTTGCCGTCCCTTGCAAGTTTCAGCTTTCAAAAGGACCCTAAAATTAGTTCAGTCATCACAGCGCCGGCTCCCTACTCTGGCCCCGCCTCCGCATCACGGAACTAACAACATGAGAAGTCACTCAACACACCCACAAGGGGGAAGAACAGGCGTCTTTGGGGCTACCAATTTATTTGTTGGTCGATCAAACCATACAGAAAGAGAGCTAGCAGGCTCGTCGGCAGTCCCGTGTTATGGTATGATGTAAGTCTCAAGAACCACGACATAAGCAGCTGTGGCACCTCGACGTCCAATCCATTGTCCGTGTCTCATATCAGGAGACAAGCCTTTTGCCGAAGCCTAGGGCTGTGCTTCCCCAGAGATCAAGCGGACTTTTACACTTGCGGTTGCAAGTTACCTTGACTCGGGTTTGTATTGTGCTAGACGGGGTTCACCACCAGGACCCTTTAAGCTTATATTGACCGTGTACGCCATCAACTAGCTTATGCACGTGAGGAAGCGAGTAATGGAGCAACACTTGAGCAATACTATCAAGCACGACGCATTCCTCGGCTGTCTGACGTGAAGCAGTTGTGTGTAAAGACAAACTCGATAATGGCTGGTCCTTGTGAGGGTAATCCAGGACCATCAAAGAGATCGGCGTGTTGGATCCCGCTTGTGCCATGGAGCGAAACGCATACCACCTGGATCTCGACTGTTTGCCAAAATCTCTGACGTACCCCAATGGTCTCCCTGATCTTGCATCGATAGGCTATCAAATCGCATGGTGAACCACAGCATGGCTGCTCGTCAGGCGCACCAAAAGCATAAGAGATTGCGCACAAGGACAAAGCAATATGTAGTGCCACAAAATTCGCGAAATCCGTTTTCGTAGTGTGTCGTGTCATGTTGCTGGTGTAAAAGACGGCATGCTATGTGTTGGCAAGAGATATGTTCGGTTAGTAGGGAGGACTGCAGAGCTGCTGTTACTCAAGCTCGTCAAAGCCCGTTGAATACCATGAAAGTCCATACTTGCTATAGAGATTTGGCGAGTGAATTATGATATGCGTAAATAACGAGTTGTTTGCTACATGTTGGCAGTTGGTTTGCGTTTCAGGCTTGAGGTGAATGAAAGCAGAGACACTCTCTGACATGATAGTGATACTATTGTGAGTTGTCCTCATAATGAACGTGAGATCCCATCTAAAATGATGGTTCCAAAGAGAAAGTGATAATCATAGGACATATTGATTATAGATGAAGAGGCCAAGGGGACTTGAATTGATGGGAACCTATTCCCACTTCAATGGACTCCACCTCCCACAATCAGTGATACGTACCTACCTCTTGGATCCGGTAGATCAACGGCTAAACCCACCACCCAGTGCACCAATCATGGATGTTGATTTTGCAAGCAGCTCCAACTCGAATTGTAACGCTCACCACGACGGCGACATTTTGACAAGACCCGGGAATCGACGACCTCACGACTAAACCCCTCCCGCGCCCGCGACGAACCGCTCCACCCCGCTCCGTCTTCAATCGACCACAGCAATCACAATCACATTCACAATGGCGAGCAAGCTCTCTCCCCTCTTCCGCTCCGCCATCCGGCCGGTCTGCCGGGCTGCTGCCCGCCCCCAGTCTCGCGCCGCATTCTCCCTCACAGCCAGCCGCCGAAGCGACACCCTCATGGTGGTAAGTGGCCATTGGCGCTGTCAATTGCGCCCCTAGACACCTCTGGATCATGATCCCTCATTCTTCAGAGGGGCGCAGGTGACTGCAAGTGATGGAAAACCTGTCTGACCCGTTCATGTGTGTGACAGCATCGGAACACCGAGGACAACAACCCCGACATCCCCTTCAAGTTCAACCAAGAGAACCAGACCGTCATTGCCGAGATCCTCAAGCGATACCCTCCCCAGTACAAGAAGGCTGCCGTCATGCCTCTGCTCGACCTCGGCCAGCGCCAGCACGGCTTCACCAGCATTAGCGTCATGAACGAGGTTGCCCGTCTCCTCGAGATGCCCCCCATGCGAGTGTACGAGGTTGCCTCCTTTTACACCATGTACAACCGAACTCCCGTGGGCAAGTACTTTGTCCAGATCTGCACTACTGTACGTTCTCTTGTTCAATGCACACTTGCTCCGACGGCAATTGCTTCTTGGGACGGATAGACGTCATTGAAGCTTGGAGCCCGAAGTATATGGAAACTTGACTAATCGCACCAACAGACCCCTTGCCAACTCGGAGGCTGTGGCTCTGATGTTATCGTCAAGGCCATCAAGGAGCACCTCGGTATCGAGCAGGGCCAGACCACTGCCGACGGTCTCTTCAGCATCCTCGAGGTCGAGTGCCTCGGCGCCTGCGTCAACGCCCCCATGATCCAGATCAACGACGACTACTATGAGGATCTTACCCCTGAGTCTGTCGTCGACCTTCTCAAGGCCCTCAAGGCCAAGGCCACTGCCACCGATCCCTCCACCGTCAGCGTTCCCAAGCCCGGCCCTCTCAGCAGCCGACACACATGCGAGAACAGCGCTGGCCAGACAAGCTTGAACTCAGAGCCCTGGGGAACCGAGACAACAAGGGCAGACCTGTAGAATTATAACCTTTTATCTCTCTTTTTTAGTTTCAGGGCAAGGAATGCTTTGGGGTGGACGACGCAAAAAGTGCCGAGCAGGAGGTGACGATTGTACATAACACCATGTTGAATGCTATCCCTGGTATAGAATGTGTGAATTCCCATCAAGAAGAGCAATATACCATACTACGTGAGGTATCGCGTTTGTTCGTTCTTTCATTCATACATGTGGTTATCGTAAAAAAACAAGTTACGCCGAAATAAGTATCCAACCGTGAAAGTCGCCCAGTCTTTTTTTCTCCTCCCTCCCTCTCTCTCTCTCTCTCTCTCTCTAGGCATTGCCTACCCGCAAGATCCAACCGTCTCCAAGTCGCTGGTTGTCCTCGCCTAGGCCGCCCCAAATCAGGATGCCGCTCTCTTCAAGCTCACCCATGGGCGCACTGGCAAGCCAGCCTCTTGCCTCGGGCATCTCATCACTGTTATCCTCGTCGTAGGGTGCCAAATCAACCTTGGTCCACTTGCCCTCACCTGTCTTGCGACCGACAGCTTGCCACATAGCAGCCGTGACGCTGGCGGCGGTCATGCCCAGAGGAGGAACCTGGAACGTCCAGACATCATCCAGGAACTTACCGGCACCTTCATGACCTTGCGAGCTGGGGTCACGCTCGCCCATGGCCAGGACAAGGTATTCATAACCAGCACCCGAAGTGATGGCCTCAAAACATGCGACACTTCGAGGCTCAGGCCAGACCTGAGCTGGCTCGGCGTGAATCTCGGTGGACTCGGTGCTGGGGTCGGTTTCGAGAATGGTTTGCCAGCCGCCACGAGCGCGTACGGCAACTTCACCCTTTGTGCCCTTGTCATCGAACGTCTCAACCTCAAGATGGAGGAAGTTGAGCTCTCCCCCAATTTCGTTGTTGCCATCGAAACCTCCGAAACGGAACAACCGGGTCTTGCTCACGCAGATAGCGGTACCGCCTCGGGCAGGTCCAGGGGCAGCGGGAAGCTCGGTCCAAGTACGGTCGTGTACGTTGAAGGCCCAGATATCGTTGGCGCGTTCACCACTGGCGAGGCATCCGGCATGGATGAAGAAGGTGCCGTAGCCATCTGATTCCTCGTCTGTAGCATCCTCAGCAACATGTCCAACGATAGGAGCTTGAGGAATGCCCGTCTTGGAGGTGTCGCCTAGAGCCCACTGCCCCCATGTCTCGGGTTCCTTGGGCCGCGGAATGGCAAATTCTCGGGGGCGGTCGATGGAGGTGGCCGAGTGGTAGCTTCGTGGAGCGGGTTGAGGAGTGATGTTACCGCCGGGAACAACGGGCGCTGGGTCCAGGTATGACCATGTGTTAGATCGAGTATCAAAAACCCAGACACGGCCGGCCTCGTCGAGAGGTTTCATATCGGGGCCGCCGCGACCTCCAAAAAGGAAGATACGGGATCCGATGACGGCGGTGGCATGACCGACTCGCGGGGCCGGGACGTCGCCAAGCTCCGGTCGCTCAGGACCAGCGAGCTCCTTACCCTTAGATTGACTCTCGGCTTCGCCAGCTGGTGGGTCGGGAGAGGCAAGTGAGACCTCATCGAGGTTCTTGTCCTCCTGTTCGGCTGGTGTTACGAAAGATTCCTCTGGTTCTTCGTCCGTCTGGACGGGCAGCTGAACTTCCACCTTTTTCGGCTGCGCATCTGGCTTGGCGGCGACGGCCTTGACCTTGAGATAATCGGCACCGGCACTGCTCCAGGGGAGGGTGATTACGTGCATATCATTCTCGACTGGTTGCCGGGGCTGGATCTCGCCGCCGAAGACGTAAGCGGTGCCGTAGACGATGTTGAGAGAATGGGAAGAGCGGGGGACTGAAGGGACGTCGATACGCTCCCATGTACCGTTGATAGCATCATTCTTATGCGAAGCAACGGAGGGGACTGATGGGACCGAAGGCATGGAAGGGAGGTTTTGCTGGACGTTATGAAGGATGTCGGTGGTACGACGCTTGAGTGAAGAGAAAGAGTCCATGGTGTTGGTGTTGGTTGGGGCCAGAGGCCTAGCTTGAGTATGAGCTAGATTGGTGATTAATTGAGGTTGTAGGCCTGGCGAAGTGGAAAGACTTGATGATTGTGGTGGTGAAGGAGAGAGAGTAAAGGTTGAAGTCTGGTCAGCGGCGGGGAAGCTTACAGGACGCTAGGTGAGATGGATGCTTCCAGCTTGCCTGGGAAGGTACCCTTACAAGTGAATGGCAACGACGGTGATGACGTAGGCAGCTCCGGGTTTATTTATAGAAAGGCATGAGCTTTGGTGATGATAGATCTGGGGGCTTTCACGAGAGAACTATAGGCAGGTAAATAGATATCTGAGACTCCAGCTTCACTCTCAAGTTTTGATATTAAAACTGCTTAGTCGGCTATTAATCCACACGATAGACACAAGCTCCATCATCGTATGCGTGGCTTATACTGCCCGTCCAAACGTTGGAGTGGACGACAGCTAACCGCTCCGCTCCATGCTGCGGGGTATTACTGTAAGGTACATTTAGCGGCGGCAGATGGGAACTACCTATCCGCTCTGGAGCGGGAGCTCTAGCTACGAAATCTATTCTGAGGGCATAGCTCCCGTCCCGTATTGTTGCTCTTCTTGGCCAGTTCCCAGTTAAAATGACCTGTTACTTTCAACAGAGGGGTTCTGGAAGACATGAAATGGTGTTGCAGCCTCAGTGTAGCAGACAGAGCCTGCCTGGTTCAGCTCAGCGCCATTTACCTCCACTACCTGCTCTTCACAACTACCTAGGTACTGTAAGAACAACCGCTCTATGTAGACAACCGGCTATTTTCCTTATTCGCGACAAGATGAAGCAACAAAAAGCAACTTGAAATAAAAAAAGGTAACTAGATATCATCTGGACCCCATTACCGCCCAGCCGCCCAGCTCGAGCCTAGAACAAGGGTCCATGAACGCCCCATGTCTTACTGCTCTAGGGCGATTGGCTGCCTCAGCCGCTGCAGCGAACTTTGACTCCCTCAAAAACTGGGATGCATGTGAGATGAGAGCAGCTGAAACGGGCAGATCGTCAATGGTTCGCCAGCTCTCTCAGGCAAATGTGCGGTATCCCGTTCAGCTGCCGTCGAGCCTGACAATAAATTCTCACGCTGCCCATGTCGAAAAACGCCTTGCTCTCTACCTACCTACCTATGTAATCAGCCTTACAAACCCCTAATTCATGCGCCGAGACCTCAGTCAGCCTCCCCAGACGCTAAAGCTCCGCACCCATGGACGAGATATACCACAAAATCGCCGAGTTCAACCCACGGCCTCTTACCCACTCGCGCGACATCCTCTCGTTCAGGTACAGCGAGCTCTGGTGCAATCATGACACTGGTATCGTAGACTACCATGAAGGAGACATCACCATACCCGAGGTCGCCTCGTGGCTGGCCACTGAGACGAGGACCTCAGTAGCAACAGGACCCGAGTTCCTGCTTCTACGCCTTGTATGGCTCAAGTTCAGTCTCGAGGAAAACCGCGTTGAGCTTCCTGAAGATACCAAGAACCAGATAGTAGACAAGTTTGGTCTTGAGCTCGCGTACAGTTACTTCTCGAGCTGCATCGCAGGTGTGAATGCCTTTCCTGAGGTGGCAACACCCCAGGCTGACCAACAGACCTTTGCTTTCTGCTATGCGCCCAAGCTCGCGTCTATATGGTCATACACCCGCTTCAGGCCCCCTGCTTCACGCCCAGGCGTCACTTGTGGCATGATACTGGCCAGTGACAAGGAGCAGCTTGCTCTGAAGAAGCTTCTCAAGAGCAAGAGCAAATGGCAGCGTAGCACGGCCAGCCATGCCATGTTCCCTGCGTTCCTCTTTGGCTTCATGCTCCATGGAGAGATTGAGATAACTCAAAGCACCATGAAGCCTGGGATCCAGCAGATAGAGGCACGAACAGGCTACTCGGACTTCAAGACGGAGCGCAAGCATATCGCGGCCGGCGAGCTGGGCAAATTAGCAGTTCAGATGAATGGCTATGCATCGAGGCTGGCGAGCACGGAGAGGAAATTCAAGACACTAGACAAGCTACTCGACTTTGTCCAACAAAGATTGAGCCAGGGCCAAAGCGTAACTCCCGAGGCAGACGCACTTATGAGGAATCACGTTGGAGTTGTCCAGCGACGATCGATTATGCAGGCCATGGATAGGGAGTATACGTTAAAGAGGGTGCAAATCCAGATTGACGCGGTATGTTGAATCTAATCAAGAAGGCAATGAACTGCAGGCTGACAGCATTTTACCAGTTGAATAACCTCATATCGGAAAACTATAGCCTTTCCAACTATATCATATCTGTATCAACTCTCCGCGACGCCGCCTCCATGAAGACGCTGGCATTTGTGACCATGTTCTTCTTACCTGGCAGTTTCATCTCGGCAATCTTCTCGACTGATCTTTTCGACTGGGATAATGCCGAAACGGGAGGTATAGGCATTCCAACGACACCTCAGTTTTCCCTATACTGGGCTATCACGATTCCGCTGACGGTCATCACATTTGTGCTCTACTTTATATGGGCAGAGTTCTCCAGCTTTGATCGCAGCCAGAGAAGAGAGCGGAGAAGATGGGGCTTCCCTAGGACTGACAGTATGAAGGCTCAAGACCAAAGTCGGTCGCCGATGCAGGTGTTGAGAGACAAGCGAGAGCGGGCTAATGAGGCGAAAACGATGGCCAAGATAAGACAGAATGTGTTTGGGAGGGGGGAGAAGGATGGAGATGGAGCGGAATGATGCTTGTTAATTGGCTGTACATTAAATCCGGATTGTTCTATGGCGCGTAGGTAACGTTCTAGAATATGGCATTGTTGAAGGAATGCCATAGGAAATAATGCATGTCGATCCAAAGAAATGTTGTTGTTCGAGACTTCGCGGGGTGATATCTCCTAAAATTAAGGTCTAGACTCGCCAAGATAATGCGTTGAAAGCGATTGGACGGGTGTTTTTCTGTTGCATTTCATCGCCAGTCCAGCCGAATCTCGATCCTATCTCACCTTCCTTTTAACTGTCCCACATGACAACCTAGTCAAGCAGATCTACAGAGTTATTCGATCTCAGAGCCGGGGTATAACCTCCGATGGAACAAACACGCATGATCGAGGCTTTCGACGTGTAAAGTGTACCCCAGGTAGTAGGCGCTCGGCTGCTCGTTCGTTGTTTTCCTCTTCAGCCCCATTCTTCTCTCTCTTTTCTCCCCCTCATTCTTTTATCCCATGCCTCTCCTCCAGCCGTTTTGTCCGCGTCCGTTTTTCTGAGGCGTTGTGGCGATTCTTGGGAGCTTCATTGGAGGCAGGCTTGTTGGTCTTCGCGATCGCCGATCTCACTCAAAATATTGTTTTTTTTAAAGTACCAAACGTAACCAGCCAGCCATAACAGAGTCAGTGCAGAGACGAGAGAAATCAACATCTGACTCGAGAGACACACACGCAGAAGCAAGAAAGAAGCCATCGCAGGAGAGCAAACACGAAGACATCTCCTCCCTCTATCAGCATTGCACAATGGCGGCACCAGGAGCTGTTGTGCCCGCTCAGCTGGGCTTCCTCGCCATCTTCAACCCCACGCTTGGCAACACTGACGAGACCGTCGAAGACCAAATCGTCTACTATGCCTCTGTTACCACCCAGAACTCCCGTCACAAGCGCCGGCGCACTCGTGGCCAGCCCACGCAGGATCTCTCCCCGGACGAACGCAATGAGCGCTTGCGCCAGATCGGCCTGGCCCAGGGCATGGCCAGCTTCAGTCGAGGCTTTGCGAGCGGTTCAGCTGTAGACACCATTGACACCGAGAAATCGAGAGTCATACTTCACGAGCTGGAGCCTGGGTGGTGGATTCTGGCAGTAAGATAGATCTGTTGGCTCTATTTCTATCTAGGACCGCACTTACCAGAATCTCTAGAGTATCGACCTCACCAAGTTACCTCTGCCTCCTCGGCTCGCTACTAAGAATAGCGAGCCCGCCGACGAACGATTCGAATATTCCAGTCGCGAGATGAAGCCTGCGAGTCTCCTGTTACGCGATCTACTACGAGCCCATAGCATCTTCCTCTTGCATCAAGATTCTTCCCTGAGCGCCCTGTTCGTGCGCAACAAGCGGACCAAGTTCATCACTATACTGAGCCGCTACTGGGACCTATATCTTTCGACCTGGAACGTCATGATGCATGGGAACCCAGCTCGCGATATATTCGGCGGTATTGGCATCGCTTCCTCTGGAGAATTGGGCGTGGGCGTAGGAGAAGAGGACCGTGGTAGCGGCGAGCGAGCAGTGCTGGAGGGACTGGTTGGGAGGATAGAAGGCCTTGTTGATCTAGTCGTCTCCAAATTCGGCGATTACGATCCTGAGTCGCCTCCTCCAGACGATCCCAATGGCGACCCTCAACAGTGGCTAGGAACAGGACAGGAACCTGGTCCTGATGATGGCGCCATCTTTTTAGGAACAGGCGCTCTGTCTAGAAAGTCGCTGAGAGATGTGACACACTGGATGGAGGATCTATACACATGGGGAGATCATGCCTATGGGATTATAGAAAGCCCAACGTCAGTCCGGCGCGCAAGAAGAAAACGGGCAGCGAGTCGCGCAGCACAACAAGTAACCCAGAGCCAAGCACAATCAGTACCAGCGAGTGAGCCCCCCAAATCCTCAACGGAACAGCAGACCGCAGAAAGCTCTAGCAAAGACCAGTCGCAAGCACAGGTGGCCGAGGATGGCAAGCTAGATAAGATGGTTAGCTATCTCAAATTTGGCTACGGCACATACTGGTCTTTGCCCGGCGGTGCCGGTACTGGTGATTCTACCGCCAACGAAGCGCCAAAGCCGGAGCAGGACCCGAAGCCTACTCAGGATACTTCGAAACGTACTCGACCCAGCCTGGCAGAACGCACACCTTCGTACGAGGCTGCTGGCCATTACCTCATTGGTCTCAAGGGGGAGATCGAGGAGGGTTACAGCGGATCCGACAGTGTAAGCTCCGACGACGCTGGCGATGGAGAACACAATTCCCGTACTGTCCTGCGGACCGTGAATATCGAGCTTGAGAGCGAGGCCCTGGGCAGGCCAGAGGCCATAACTGTACGAGACTTTGAGCATCCGGCCAGTGCTCTTACACAATCGCAGGTGGTCGGTAATATGATACCTGGATACGACTCTCACGACCTCAACAAGGCCAAGAAGCTGCGTGTCGTGGTCTATGTCAACCGACCATTCATGTTCACGTTTCTATTCAACCTACGCACCGACTCCCTTGCGATGGACTCCCTGTATCGCTCCCTGCATCATCAGCTCGCCCCCCTTCGCAAACCTCTCCTTCTCTCGACGAGATATCGCCCTGAACGACCTGGCGCCAATAATGGTTCCGGCAGTAGCAGCACAGGAAGCAGCATCTACGACCTTGTCTGGGATCCAGTTGCGCTGACCATTCATTCGTCTATACCAAATATCCCAGAGACATTCACCCAATCGGAGCCTTGGTCTCGCTCCGACGCTCTCAACACTCACCTCCACCTCGTCAATCTCTACGTTGCCACACGTTCCCGTTCGACTGCGCTTGAACGCACTGAAAAGTCCAACCGTGGATGGTGGATTGTCTGGACGCGGCTACTCGACCGTCAGGAAGACGCCGCCGCGAACAATAATCTCTCCACCATCCCCGAGACCGGGGCCGATGTGGATGCAAGCCACGGCACCGTCGACGACGACGATGATGATAGGAGAGACTCTCAGCCCGACCCTCGACAGCCGGACGTTGCCAAGGAGATCTTCCTCATCCGCCGCGCAAGTGACCATATCGGCTTCCGCACTGATGCCACCGAAGGCGCAGGCAAGCTCGCCCAGGGCATCGGTGTCGACACGCGCCGTTACGTTGAGGAGCTGCTAAACCTGCTGTGAGGCTTGACACTACGTGCTGCTGCTAATTTCACGACTTACGACTCGGAGTTGCCATTGGAGGCTGTGCCACTGTACATGTGCTTAGGCCGTCGTTTTTGGGCGGAGACGGTGATTGGGACAGGGAACTCTGTCAATGCCTATATTTGTATATGTATCCGTATCCGTACTTGATGTTAAACGCCTCTATCAGGTGTAGACCTAAATAGCCGTATACCACGCACCTTATTTCCACGTCCTCATACGAATAACAGCAAATCAGGATCATCCATTCGGTGATACATACGCAGCCCTTATTAACTTTGCCCCTTGCTATCGTTTATTCGTAGGTCGCCTATATAGGGAGTGGCTGAGCTTGGTTGCTTCAGGATACGACCCCTTACCCCTGTAGGTTTGTGTCAATCGATGCAACCCTCATCGTAAATCGTGAACGACGGGCTTTTGACTTCTGTTTTATCGTATTAGCCCGTCATGTTTGCCCGAGAGATATTCATTACAAAAGAATGGGCCGTAAATAATAAGCCCATGTTTGTTACGTAGTTAGTCGCTGGTGGTTCATTTAAATTGCTGACATGGGTTAGTAGCAGCCAACAAGTCAGGGTTTCCAAATTAAAGATAGCTTGGCTCATCTGCCATGAGATTAGATCGTCAATAAAGACAATGCAGATAATATGCAGATAATCACTCATCACGAGGGGCAAGAATATACGTGATGTTGTCATGTAATCCAGAACCAGTCCCAATCCATGGTCCAGCGTTTGTTTGTCTATCCGAAGTTATGTACATTGAAGTCAACAAAAGCCAACCAAAGATATCCGCTCAAGAAACCAAAGCACCCCAATCCAGAATCTCATGGTCGCCCTCAGTAGCTACCAAAGGTCCCCTGTTTTTGCTTTACGCCCCAGCGTCTTTCGAGGGGTGGAGGGTTTCCTGTATCATGAAGGAACAAGTCGTAAAAAAGGGTATGTCTCGTAGTATTTTCATGATTCAGCAAAACGCGTTATACTTGTCATGGCGCTTAGTTGAACCACCACTCAACCTCGGTGCGGCCCTTGTCGAGGCCACCCCAGATCTCCTCGAAAACCTTGCGGCTGACATCGATGTCGTTGATGGTGCAGCCCATGCACTTGTCCTTGACAGTAGCCTTGGCAGTCTTGCCGTTGGCCTTGATGGTGATGGTCTTACCGCACATGGGGTTACCATTGGACTGAGTGCCCATAAGAAGGTGAGAAAGAGCGACAATGTTATCGGTGTCATCCTTGCCGCTGTCGTCCTCACCACAAGCGCCCATGCCAATGTCATAGTAGGTGAATTCACCGCTCTTGGAGCCGCTGGGAGCAGAGCTGGCAACCTTCTCCTGCTGAACGGGGGCGGTGACAGGCTTGGGCTCGGGCTTAGGCTCAGGCTTAGGCTCAGGTTCAGCCTCGTACTCAGGCTCGGGCTTGGGAGCAGGCTTGGGAGCAGGCTTGACCTTGGGAGCGGGAGGAGGGGTAACAGAGGTGGGCTCAGGAGCAACGTACTCAGAGGTAGGCTCAGGAGCTTCGGAAGTAGGCTCAGGAGGGGGAGGGGGAGGAGTGTAAACGCTGGTGACCAGAGTGGTAGTAGGGGCAGAAGAAGCAGGCTCCTTCTCCTTGGGAGTCACGGCCTCAGGAGTCTCGATAGGCTCGGGAGTGGGGGTAGCCTCCTCCTGGCCGGGAGAGATCCAGACAGTAGTGGTGGCATCGACGAGCTCGGTGACATACTCGTACTCAGTCACCCACTCAACCTCAGTGACGACATCACGCTTGTTGTTCTGGTGGTGACGGCGGTGGTGGTTGGCGTGAGGGTTGCCATGGGGCTGGGCAACGGCCACAGCGGCGAGAAGGGCAGAGGCGATAGTGAAAGACTTCATGGTGAAAGATTGTTTGTTGTTATTTCGAGTTCTGTTTCCAACCAAGGAGTGGTTGTAGCTGTGGTACGTCTCTGTGTAGAAGACGAAAGGGTATCTCAACGCGATGGGCTTCTAGGTCAAGGAAGGATAAGGCAAGATTCTGTTCCACAGGAATAGATTCAAGCCAAAAAAAAAAAAAAAAAAAAAGAAGAATCGAAGGAATGGACGCTGACGTCGTGTGAGGGAATGTGTGCGTGAGAGAGAGAGTCCTGCTCAGTGCTCAGGTGTGAAGGAATGTTGTTTGAACTCGAAGAGATCGTGGGTGAGGAAACAAAACTCAAAACCAGGGGAGGAAGCGATCCTTCTTTTAATATCTTACAGCTCGTCGTAAGGACTGTGCTGGGTTTCCATGCTAGCTCTTAAAAGACTTGGCTTTAGACAACTTTAGCCAGGTACCAGGACTCAAGTGTGCCAGCCAATACAACGCTGCATGCATCCGCAAGCAGCTACATACGTAACTGGGAGTCAAGGGTACCGCAGCTGCAACCAACACACCGCAGGCGGCCTCGTACCGGATTCATCCCCGGGTGCTGGTGGCAGGAGCTGAGAAGTCGTACTGTAGGGGGCTGGCCACGCGTGGTTTTTTCAATCCACTAGTTTAGCCTGCCCTGCCCGCATAGCCCCATCCCTGTCCTTCTCTTCTCGTGCCTGGCGCTGGGTTCCGAGGTGGTGGGTGGAGAAGAAACGGGCCACAGCACGGACGTGGCAAGCTGCCATCTCACTCGTTGTGCTGGTCTTGTCACTGAGCCCATTGGATCTGCCGGAGCCAGCCAGAGAGATGCCTGCGGAGGAGACAGGGGGCAGGAAAACTGAACCATGTCGTTCATCAGGGGGCCGTGGCACCATCCAGAGGCATCGTGCTGTGCTGTATCCATAGGCCTGCCTCTCTCGTCAAAGCCCTCAACAATCGGCGGCGGCACCGGGAGTTTCTTTGACGAGAACGTTGACTCAAAGAGTGGATTCGCAGCTGGGCCAGCTCAGTGACATCCTCTTCAGAGTCATGTCGTCGAGAAAATTCTGAGAATTACTAGCCGACTCCAAACACGCAGGCCTGCGCAGTGGTCCGACACAGAGCGCGTCTTCTCAGTCAGATCTGTCATGATTGGATAACCTGCAAGGGGCCGCCCTGTCGTCAGCTTCCGAGTAAGATCTCGTCAGGGTTAAGAGGCAGCCAATGGCAATCCCGAGGTTCCTGGCCATGGCGGAACTTCTGCGAAGCGTTTACGCCCAAAATCCCAGGAGTACCGCTATTGATGGAGGGCCCGAGTTGGAGGGATGAATCGATCTCTGGCGCCCTGTGCCTGGCCCGAAACGCGAAGGCTTGAGAGGCTTGAAGGGCTGACGGGGCACTCAACGAGTCAACGTGCATCGTGGAGGTGTGGAGGGAACCATACGCCAAGTTGAAACAAGGCCCATTTATTAAAGCAACGGTAACCTTGTGTGCCACTCGGCCACTTCAGACACTACAAATAAACAACCCAACGGCATGGCTTGCAGCAGTTAACAAGCACGAAGGACCATGGTGTGAGGGAAAAAAAAGTCGTCTTCTCTGCATTCTCTCGCTTGTTCTTTCGGCATGACTGTTTGGCGCCAATGCATGCGTGACGTTAATACTTCGTGAGTCAAGCGTCAATTATTCTGGCATCGTTCCATGTTGGCGAATATGCACTTCGTAGCTCATGCAGTGTGCTTAAAAATTCTCATGCCTAGAGCCTTTCGACCATCCCCCTCCACAGGCGCTATGTTGGGCCTCATGAAGGCTTTTCTTAACAAAGAAATTTCATGAGGCAAGCTCCGTACAGTGTATCTCGTTTCAAAAGACAATAGGCTAGAGGGCCAAGGGCCAAGGCCCGCAGAGAATAAACCAGGTTTGTTCTCTCATGGCCTCCAAAACCTCAGATTCGTTCAATAACAGTTGTGGAGAGCCCGTGTAGTATAGCTCGCCCACATTTCACCTGCAGCCTGTGACTAAATATCGGATCGTTTCAATGAGCATCCGGACGGAAACTTGGCAACGTTGCATAACCTTATCGACCGGCAGCATGCTCACCCGTCAACTTTGTTTGTGAGATAGACCTCAATTGCATAGAGTATCCAGATGCCGTCAAGACGGAACACTCCGGGGTTCACTTTGACTTTTGGTGGCTTTGGTGTGACTTGTGCGGCCGGTAAACGAGAAAAGAAACAGGCCCTGGCGCTGGAAAATGGGCCTGTCCTCATCGAATATCTCCTCAACCTTGAATGCCTTCTTGGCCATTTTGACAAAGTTCATGTCAGCCCGTCTTCTCTTCTTAAAGCAGAAGTACACCACAGCTGTAGGGTTAAGCTCCAATAGCGACTTGAGCGTGGACATCAGAAGTGGGAATGCTGGCTCGAAGTAGACGCATTCACCAGCTAAGATCACATCTGGCTTTTGCTCCAAGACAGCTGCTGGCAAATCCTCACCCCTACAACAAACCATTGTCAGCAAAGCGGCTCTGCACCAATCCATCCATGTCTTGGTTTGATCCTCCCAAGGATTGTATCCATCAAAGGAAGTTGCGCATAACCAGTGGTCTGAGGACACGCACCAGTTGAGTACCATGGCTTTTGCCTTGTCTTGTAGGTCATTTAGCTTGATGTTGTGCTGCATCAACTCATACATCTCCATTTGATCTGTCACTAGCATCGGATTTCGAAGCTCGCATTCGAGGGCGACGGCGAGGCCGATAAGACCGCCTCCAGCTCCAAGTTCCAGTCTACATAAAATCTATGCGTCAGCAAGTTTGTTCGACTGCTGATTCTACTCACACTGTCTGCGCAAACCAAAACGGAAAGTCTGGTTATAGTCACTTGCAGGCGAGTAATGCTTGGTGGATGAGAGGCAAAAATTTACATCCGAGCATTGCTTAGTCGGTCTTTGTGGTAACGCAACATATGCTTGCCGAGAAGCATACCCGCTGGCCAGGTTTGGCCACCACATCCAGATCGAACATCTTCGCGTAGTTTGAGAGGTTTCGAAAGGACGCCGTCAAAGTCAACATGCGCAACGCCGATGGCCTTGTAGGATGGCAACGGGGCGAGGTCCTCGCTGATGGTGACCGGGTCCATCAAGGGAGACGATGGTGGGCTACTCATTGTGAGAGTGGTGGTGGTGCTGTTGATCGATCCTTGTTCAGATTTGTACTGGCTATGTAGGAGAAAATCGATGGCGCACAAATATTCGGATCTATCGCTGCCAATGCCAACTATGAGCGTGGCTAACAAAAGTTCAAAGGGCGGTTCTCGAGGGATGGCTGCAGTGGAGTGTAAAAGACAAGGCCCTGTACGCGGAATGAGCCACAAAGGAAGTGAAGTGAAGTAGAGTGAAAACCGAAGGTGGGAAGTAGAAATGGCTTCTAGTTTAAGGTATGAACTTTGCTCCTGCCACTGCTAACTACCTAGGTATCGTATCTTGGGAAGGCGCCTCATGGTTAGCCTGTGTCACCTGCCTATCTTCTACCTATCACTTCCTGCTGCTCCTCTTTTGCTCCTCTTCAACTTCGGCCCATCTTCTTTTTACACCTCACTTTGCATGCGCGTGCGATCCAGACTCGAATGGACCCTTTTTTCCCCTTCAAATTTTCGCCCTCGATGTATTGTTCTTCCGGCAGTTGTCAAGAATCTCGAACGATTGGCTCGTTAACCTATGCGGGCCTGGCGAATGACGATAACGACTAGACTTTTCCAACGCCATTTCGATAAGGGCTCATCCACTGACCCGCTGATTTACCAGTCTGCCCATTACTGATACAATGGACCTGATTCATAGTGGCCGCTGTCTATAGAGGGAGGCTTCGTCTTGATCCACAGTTAACTTGCCCTTCTCTCAAGTGAGTAGTGAGCATAAGAGCGAGTAGCCACCAAGGTTCATCGGATTAAGCCCAGAATTTGAGATTCAAATTCACCAGAGTAATGACTACCTAGGGATCTATCAACGGTGTGTACCCCCGCCACAATATCAGGGACTTTCAATGGATAGACAATACAACTGTTCCTATCAACCCCATATTGCCAATTATTGGCCCTTGTTACAGTAGCTCTGATGGAGGTTTCACCCTGGCAAACCTTCAGAATTACCCTATTGGGCTTCTCATCACCATTTCGAGTGGATTTCATGTCTCACTCGCCTCTCCGGCTGACAGACCTCACAAAGGAACGCGGCTCAGGCGTTACCAGCCTGGAACACTCCCGTTCTGACCACTTCCGCCACATGTTAACGTTCATCTACTTCATAGCCTGCTTCAAGCTGAGACATCTCGCCTCCTTTGGCAATGGACAACTGAGCTGACAACCAGTTCCCTGGCTAAGCCAGGACTATCAGTTCTACCCCGTCCTCCAACAATGACCGTGGAGTGATTCCACAGGAATGAAGGGTGTATTATTACTATAGACTAGTTATCCTACCAACCATCAAGATGCCATCGACGATATGCCTTGATGTGGCTCTCCCATCTCCTGGCCTTCCTAATCCTCTGTCTTCCTCCATCCTTCCGTCTCTGCTCGGCGTCCTCCTGCTTTCACCTGGATGGCGTTTCACATCTCGTCTGCATTCATGAATCAGCGCTGAAAAGCGTCTTGTCGTGCTATGATGCTCTCTCTCATGATTGTCCTCCTCAACATCGTTCGACTTACATGTTGCCAGCCCACGATAAACTTCCCAATCAACTCTCAACTACCTCCAGTCGCTCGGGTGGACGAGCCTTTCTCCTTTGTGTTCTCTCGTTATACCTTTCGTTCAGACTCAAACATCTCATACTCACTTGGAGACGCACCAGAATGGCTATCCATCGACAGTGAGGGACGCCGCCTTTATGGTACACCGGTTGACGACAGCGTCCCTTTGGGAGAAGTGGTGGGACAGACACTCGAAGTGATTGCCAATGATGATGCCGGTTCGGCATTGCTCAGCTCGACCCTTGTCGTCTCAAGAAACAAAAGCCCTTCCGTCAAGATACCTCTCCTGGAACAGATCGAAAGTTTTGGCGACTACTCACCTCCATCATCACTAACATATTACCCTTCCACCGATTTTAGCTTTACCTTTGATTTGGAAACGTTTGAGCATCAACCAGATATGATCAACTATTATGCGACCTCTGGCGATAGTAGTCCTTTGCCCGCTTGGATGAGATTTGATGCTGGTTCACTGACGTTCAGCGGCAAAACCCCTCCTTTTGAGTCACTCATACAACCTCCTCAAAAGTTCGACTTTGAACTTGTTGCCTCAGACATAGTTGGCTTCTCAGCTGTATCTATGTCGTTCTCTGTCGTCGTCGGGAGGCATAAGCTCAGTGCAGATAACCCGACCATCACTCTGAACACAACTCGTGGGGAGAAGCTTGTTTATGACGAATTGGCGGACAACATCAAGCTTGATGATGAGCCTGTACAGATCGAAGAGATTGAGATCTCGACAGAGAATTTACCTGACTGGCTATCGCTGGACAAAGAGACGTGGAACATCGAGGGTACACCGAATAAAGGCGACCATTCCACCAACTTCACCATCAAGTTCCGTGATTCATATCAAGACACCCTTAATGTCGAAGTCACCATTAATGTGGCGACGACTCTCTTTCGCTCAACTTTCGACGATATCGAGCTTGAGGCTGGGAAAGATGTGAACATCGACCTGCAGCCATATTTCTGGGATCTAGATGATATCAGTCTTCAAATATCAGTAGAACCGGACAAAGATTGGCTGAATCTCGACGGTTTCAACATTACTGGTAGAATCCCAACCTCTGGATCAGGAGATCTCGAGGTTTCGGTGACAGCATCGTCAAGAGCCTCAGATGACACAGAGACCGAGGTTCTGAACGTAAGCATTTTACCTATTGATTCCGCATCTACGTCAACAATCCAATCCCGGACTTCAACCACAACTGCAGTTACATATACATCTGCCGAACCTACCGAAACTTCTTCAGAACCCGATTTACGAATGGCAGACTCCAGCGGGGGGCTGTCTACTGGGACTCTCCTTCTTGCCATTCTCCTACCCCTTTTGGTTGTTATATTCTTATTGATGCTGCTTATTTGCTGCCTTATTCGCCGTCGTCGAGCAAGACAGACGTATCTGTCTTCCAAATTTCGCAACAAGATCTCAGGTCCTGTGCTTGACAGCCTCCGCGTTAACGGAGGCTCAAATGCTATGCAAGAGCCCGACAAAACGATGAATACTGGAGGATACGCAGGACAACAACTGCATCCACCAACAAGGGCACCGTATTCCGAGATGGGCTCAGAGACATTAATAATGACATCCCCTACGTTAGGGGTCATGGCGACCCCAGACGTTCCATCAAGGTTCAGAGCGGACTCCAGTACGGAGCTATCTCGCTCCGACAACATATCGAACAGCGACGATGGAAGACAATCGTGGGTTACAGTTGAAGGTACCGCGACAGCGACGGGGCGACAAAGCCGTGCATCGTTGAGGAGCCAGGGATCAGGCACATCGTTCTCGGAGTCAGCACACCAACTAATACCGCCGCCAGTATTTTTATCAGATCCGAGAGCCAGGTCGTTTAGAAATAGACTCGGTCCAACGATCCCATCGCTTGGTGACATGCCCAGCATCCGTTCCCAGCAAGCGGAACTGCAACAAGGCTCTGACATTTATACCAGTGGCAATGAAAGCTCATTAGCCTTTGCATCCTCTCATCAATCTAGCCCAAGGCTTATGACTGATTACCCAATACGAATGCCGAATGCAAGACCTCATGCCCCAAACACAACCGGGGATAGCGAGGGTGCGTTAAGAGAAGGGGTTCAGAGCATGCCGGTGTTGGGGCGACCAGGGCTGGTGCGGTTATCCAGCCAGCAGCTCCTTGGTGAAGACAGTCGACCCAGTAGCCGAGCGTGGTACGACATGGAGGCTCCAAGGAGGCTTTTCAATGACCCATCGTTTGGTTCACGGGAGAACTGGCGCGTCTTCGAAGCACAGCGCGATGCGACGAACATGTCATATCACCAGCTTGTGGACGAGTCGCCATTCCACCCGCTGCGATCAAGCACGGCGATGAGCTCAAGTCGAGATGGTGCGCAGCCTGGAGAGCGGGCGAGCTCAGAATTGATATCTCCAAGTCAATGGGGCGATACCCAAGGCAGTATTGGGGGCTCAGTGGCATCTTTACGTCAAGGCTTTGGACAGTCGATGAGCAAGCTGTCTCGTCTGAGTGTAGATCCGCTCAGTGTGACAGGAAATCGAGGATCGAGACTCGAAGATTCGTCAAGGCAATGGAGGCGAGAAGATTCAGGGAAGTCAGAGGGAGGTAATTATGCATTTCTCTGAGTTGTCAGAGGGTTGGAGGTGTTGTGGACGAGGAGGATAATGGATTGGAGCCTATATACCCGAAAGAGCTGATTGTTTTTATATAGAGTATAGAGATATAATTCCTGGATATGTTATTGGTTTTTAGGAAGGATATCATTATAGTTTGAGGATATGATGAGGTATTGTGAATAGCATCATTATTTCAACATGGTGTTTGATTTGAGACACATAACTACATGTTTCCCATGTGTCGAGCTTCACACCCAATTTAATTAGGCATTCAGTCAGCTGCCTATCAGATTCTGAACAGGCAGAATTGAACAGCCACTCAACATTCCCAAACGAGTAACTTGGGGGTAGTGGCACAGCAATCTGGCACGCGGCCGGAGGTGGCGAATGACGAGATAAAATTTCACTCGTCATGCAACCCAAAGAAACTGCGCGGCCAGCGGCTGACAGTGCAGGTTTTTCTTTTCTTTTCCTTTCTTTTCTTTTTCTTAAACAGCTGGCGACCAGGTGCATCATCGTTGTACTTGGAGGGACAGAATATCAATCCAAAACGGCCGAGTCCGTGGAAACAGGGGCAACAAAGTACCTAGACAGATGATGATGAAGAAACTATTTTGCCTCTCTCTGCCTTGGAGCTGGACAGGACTAAGACGAATACGGGTAGGTACCTAGTAGTGAACATGATGATGATATGCCTTGCCTTGATTGGTATTTTCTGATGATGGTACTGTATGTACAGTAGGTAGGTAGGTGTCTTTTTGCGCGCACAAAATTCGGCATCTCAGTCAGTGACAGACAGACAAGAAAACAGTGCTTTCTTTATTTTAGTGACTCGGCGATGGCCTTGCAAAAGATTTCCATTGGCACTTGTACCCCGCTTCAGATAAGGTGCCTCGGACCTCGAGCTTCCTACCTACCTACCTAGGTATTGTTAGGTGCTGGAGCTGCAGTAAACACCACTGAAGCCTTAGCGAGCATCCGCCATAATCAGCCCCTACGCCCTCTTCAGCAGCACCTCAGCTTTTATCTCTCACCTACCTCCAGTAGCCCCCATCTTAGGCAGGTAGGTACTTTGCTAGCACAACACATCACCTCACGCACATTCAGGCCAGGCCCGCATATTGAATTCTCCCTCTTCCGCAAAAGTCCAGGCCCAGTTCAGTTCAGTTCATCAGTTCAGTCCAGCCCAGTCCAGTCCAGGCACAACAAATCCCGGCGCCGGAGTCGTCCTTCTCCAATACAATACAGTACAGCATATTCTCTTCCTTCCATACTCTACCTCACAACTTCCGTCGTCTTCATTCATACTAATCCTCCTCTCGTCGAGATCTTATCTCGTCACTCCCCCTCCCCCCGCCAACCCCTCGTCGGCCGACTTCTCTCCTCTCCTCTCCTCTCTTCTTCACACTCACACCTATTTCTGCTCGCTCGCTCGGTCTCGTCGCGGCAGTACTAGGCTTTCCCTCGATCGAACCGGCCAAAGAAATCTCCAGCCATGGGTCAGACTCTGTCGGAGCCCGTTGTCGAAAAGGTGCGTGTCTGTCCCTAATCGTCTCCCGCATCTGCCTCCATCTTGCTCTTCACGTATATTTTTGGCCATTGGAATTGGTACTCGGAACTTGAGCCTTGAGCGAGAGGGGCATCGTTTTACTCAGTCATGAGCCCCTCACTCGGCGTCAAATTCAACGCAACGCAATGCAACGCAACCAAACACCAGCCGCGCTTCTCTAGCCAGGCCTTGTCGAGGACATGGAATGGTCACGAGATGCTCGAGTTCGTTTTGTGACTCGACTGCTTCTTTTTCTGCCCTTCCCATGCCCTCGCGCTTAGCTTGCTTCTTCCCCACTTGTCCGATATTTCCGGCTACTGCTATGTCGTCAGACCTCAGACCTCAGACCTCAGACCTCGTTCCGCTAACTATTTGTTCCTCTCTCGCAGACTTCGGAGAAGGGTGAGGATGAGCGCCTCATCTACGGCGTCTCGGCCATGCAGGGCTGGCGCATCAGCATGGAAGATGCCCACACGGCAGTCCTCGATCTCGACTCGGAAAAGTCTCACTCCAGCAAGCTGTCCTTCTTTGGCGTCTTTGACGGCCATGGTGGTGACAAGGTAGCATTATTTACCGGCTCCAACATTCACAACATCATTTTCAAGCAGGACACCTTCAAGTCTGGTGATTACGCCCAGGGATTGAAGGACGGCTTCCTTGCGACCGACCGCGCCATTCTCAACGGTATGCGCCAGCTTCTCCAGTCTTGTTCTCCCCTGCTTTGCGCTCGATGATATACAATTGCTAACATGTTCTTCTTCTCTACGCCAGACCCCAAGTATGAAGAAGAGGTTTCAGGCTGCACAGCCTGCGTCAGCTTGATCGCTGGTAACAAGCTCTATGTTGTCAGTCCGCCCGCCGCTCGCTTCCCCACGTTGGCCCCGCTCCGCAAATCTCACCGAAGGAGGGGCAGTTTGTCTCTCGACGCAAAGCTAACTCGTGGATGTAGGCCAACGCTGGTGATTCAAGAGGAGTTCTTGGTATCAAGGGACGCGCCAAGCCTCTGTCCCAGGACCACAAGCCCCAACTCGAGAGTCAGTCGCATCCATAATCCAACCCGATATTCCTGTTCAGGTACCAGGTGACCTGTAATGCTGACACCCCCTGCTAGACGAGAAGAACCGAATCACAGCTGCCGGTGGCTTTGTCGACTTCGGCCGAGTGAACGGCAACCTTGCCCTCTCCCGTGCTATCGGTGATTTCGAGTTCAAGAAGAGTGCCGAGCTGTCCCCCGAGAACCAGATTGTTACCGCCTACCCCGACGTCGAGCAACATGATCTCACCGACGAGGATGAGTTCCTGGTCATTGCTTGCGATGGTAAGCAAAGTCGGCTCCGGCGATGAAGCAATAACAAGACTCACTAGCGCAGGTATCTGGGATTGCCAATCCTCCCAAGCCGTGGTTGAGTTCGTTCGACGAGGTATCGCCGCCAAGCAGGACCTCGACAAGATCTGCGAGAACATGATGGACAACTGCCTGGCCTCCAACTCCGAGACCGGCGGCGTGGGCTGTGACAACATGACCATGGTTATCATCGGCTTCCTCAACGGAAAGTCCAAGGACGAGTGGTACGAGGAGATTGCCCGCCGGGTCGCCAACGGTGACGGCCCTTGTGCTCCCCCAGAGTACGGTACGGAGGATCCCATCTCTGCAAGCTCAAGCTCGGATGCCAAGACACGGACTGACATGTGACTTTGGCAGCCGAATTCCGAGGACCTGGAGTCCACCACAACTATGAGGATAGCGACAGTGGCTATGAGATGGATCCTGAAAACAAGGGACGAAGCTTTGGAGTTGGTGGGTACCGAGGCCGGATCATTTTCCTCGGCGATGGCACTGAGGTTCTTACGGATTCAGATGATACAGAGATGTTTGACAACGCCGACGAAGACAAGGACCTCGAAAGCCAGGTCTCCAAGAACCCGACGTCCGCCGAGAAGGACACTGTTCCTGTCGCCGCCCCCGGCAACACCGATTCCGCTACCGCCGACACGAAACCCATCGACGCAACGGTCACGAAGCCTACCGATCAGGCAACGGCAGAGCAGGTAAAGAAAGAGGTGCTTTCTCAGGAGATTAAGAAGGAATAGGTTGTCTTTTTTTGAAGCATAAGGGGTTCCGGATCTGAATTCAACCAAAGCGTCTCCCTCACTTTTCACTTCTGGCCATGTTTCTCAGATCCAGGTTTCCGGGAAGTTCAAAGGGCAAGAGGATGGTGGCGATTACAGAGAGGCAGTTGTTGATATTCTCATGTTAGGTCTTGCATCTCAACTTGTCGGTGTATTGGTGTCAGATCTGGATCGCGTGCTCTCAAGTGTCCAGGCGCCACGAGAAGAGCCAGAGTTGGGGAAGGATAGTCATGTTCGTTGGGGACCGGTTTACGATACAAGAGAGAAGTGAGAGAAAGAAGAGCGAGAGAAACCTTGTTTCGATGTTTTACGCATGGGATTCCCATTTTCTTCACGTCGCCCACCTTTACTGAGACCATCTCCCTCATTCAAATCCTCGGTTGCAAATGCCAGCTTCTTTACCCTATACGGCCGGAATGTACGTTTGAGTATGGTTGGATCGCGTTAGAAGGGGGTTTAAGAGGCAGTATAGCATATACAGGAGACCAACTGACGGTTCATTGTTGTTCTTATGGTTGACCTGGCTTGCTGAAATGTGAGTCCAGGAGAGGCATTTTGATATTTTCAGCCCTCACAGACGATTGTCTTGCGTATTATGATGGCTGTGTATGTACAGCTCGACCACAATGGTAAGTACACTAGCTTCCAGTAACTTGATATCATCTCCTTCATTTCCCCTCCTCTTCTATGATGCTTTTTTTGCTATTGTACATAATTTTGTTACCGCATGTCGTTATGTTGTGAATGGTCTGAGATACAAGTTCCAAGGTAGTGATCTTGGAATAGGAGTGATGGTGATATACAGGGCGGATTGATACATTGTGTTGGATATGTAGTGGTATGAACGTGGTAATGGGTACGTAGTTTCAGCTGCTGGGTGAGGTATCAGGGGATGGTTTGTTATCCCCTCCGTGAGAACTTGACAAAGGCCGTGTCTCGTCGTTTCCTTTGTCTTCTGCGAGCCTGGAATTTAGCTCCTTAGTGGCAGGGGCCAAATCTTTTTCTCCCGATGGACTACCCTGAGCATCGTCACCTGTACGCTTAGGGTTCGTCTCGTGCTCTGATTGTTCGTCCGGTGCCTCGGATTCAGGCCAGTTATCGTGCTGGTCACGATGCCGCCCCGGCCCAAGCACGGTCCAGTTCTCAATCATCGTCTCCGGGTCGAAGCGGCCCTTCAGGCGTACGTTGATGTTGCCCTCTTGTCCGTCGAGTCTACGAAGCTTGATGACAAGATCCTGCACCTGGATGGGCTGTCCAGTGCGGATTTGGAGGTGCATGGGCTGGTCGTTGGAGCGATAGGCGAGCTCAAGGGAACGCTCGAGGGGCTTTTGGGGTATATAGCCTGCCCACTTGTCGAGGAGGATGCGCTCGACGCGGGACATGACGGCCCAGAAGCGGGGGATCTTGTTGGTCTGGAGGTCGGGGATGGCCTGCCGGGGAAAGATGCCCGGCTGGTGTTTGAAGTTTCTCCAAAAGGGGTCGTGGTGTGTACGGAGGAGCACTTTGCACAGCATCTGCCGCGACACCTTCTTTAGCTTGCGGTGGAGAACGCCGTAGAAGTAGACGGTTCCCAGGGCGTGTGGCGAGCGTGTTCGGATCGAGAGAGACATGAGGGCAGCGTATGTCTCTTGATTGGGCTCGAAGCCTGCGCCATTGAAAAGAGACATTGCCCAGAGAGCTGTATCCCAGTCTCGGGTCAGGGCTGCGTGTCTGAGGAAGATGTTGATCGTCTTGAGATCGATGCGATGGCCAGAGCTGGTATGTGTTTTGACTAGGGTCTTGCAGTCTTCGATCCGGGGGTCTTCGGGGCGGTGGAAGCGAAGCAGCTCGGTGATGATACCGTTGAGGCCATCGATTGCCAGCCAGCCCTCGCCATAACGCTCCTTCTGGTCATTGAGAAAGCCCTTCAAGGATCTGCCTGCTTTGAAAGCAGCGTATGCGTCTAGGGAGGCCATGACATCGGCAATACCTCGACGTGTGGCGGCATGGTTGAACATTCCGAGCTCATACATGGCGACAATAACTTGCCTCCTCTCATCCTCTCCCCTGATCAGCTGAAGGAAGAGGAGCCATGTATGAATGTTAGGATGGTAGTATCGTGCCTGCATCCTTCGAAGAAATCCGTAAAAGAAGCCGATATCACGCTTGTGGGCGTAACCTTCAAGCATGATGTTGTAAATATCGGTATCCATGGGAGTGCCCCATTCCTCACTCAGCTGGACAAGACGGTTAGCCAAGGCTCGATGCCCGCCTTTAAAAGCCATCATGGAAATGGCCATCTTCAGAACTGGCGCTGTTATGAAGGGTCGTGCCGCAGGATCCTCAAATGCTTCCACAATGAGCTTGATCCTGATGCCATCCGTATCGATGTTTCTCCCATTTATTCGCCTCTCCCCATAAAATGGAATGGCCAGATGCGATGGTATCTTGCCGTAGCATAGCGTTGCGATATAATGTTCAAAATTGTCTCGTGTCCACACCTCGGGTCGTGGGATCTTCTCGTACGGCACCGTAATCAGGTGAGGTTGGTACTCCTTGTGCACCCAGATATTGTTGTTGTGATCATCTGGTAGAGAAGCGCCTCCATTCGGCGCATTCTCGATCGTAGGCCACAGTTGTCTCGTCTTGTAGTCCGAAGTTGCCACTTCACCTAGTTCGTAGATCTCTGCTTCTTTGCAATACCGCACGATCTCATCTGCCACCTTGACCAAGATCTTGCTCTGTCCACGTAGCACAATAGCAGAGGGATTTCTGTCCACCGCCGCTCGCAGCTTTTGGAGCACACCTGTCGCAGAGTCGACATACTCGAGATTCTGATTGTTGACCTCAATATCCCATGATTTTGGCAACACAATCCTCACGGCAGACATGTTGGCCCTCTCACTCCATTGCGGCGTCATGCGCTTCATCAGATGGAAACACTCCATCCATTGCGGAACTTTCTTGTTAAAGTGACCCCAGACAATACCAAGACCAAGCTGTCGTCTCGCATCTCGCTGGTGCTCTTCTACACTCGCTTTTGTCGCCGCTGAATTGGGGTACTCCAGTGGTTTTCCAATAACAGGCTTGAATGCTTTCATGACAGCTTTGTCTTCAGCCACTCGTAGCGAATCGATCCTAAACGCATCCTTGAAGATTCGATTCCGAGACTCAGGAATGTCGAGGTTGGCGGTTACCTGCTCAGGCGGTACCTCATGTCGATACTCGCTCGCTTCGATACTCGTACCAGGCTTATCAGGGAGTGTTACTAGAGCTGTCCCTGAAGACGCATTCGAATCCGTCGTCCCTAGTTGCGTTGCCGTCGACTCGTATCGAGTAGTTGTGCGGCAGGGATTCGGGACCCTGGAAATCAGGAAAGGTCCTGCGAAGGGAGAGCATCGCGACCGAGCCCTCCATAATGACTTGATCCCCAGGGACATTGATTATAAGTCACTCATGATAGAAAGAGTCGTGATATGCTAAGACCCACGGCTCGTCGGTTGGTGCTGGGTCTTTAGAGGTTTCGACGTATGGCGGAAAAAAGATTGGCGCGGGACTTATCGCGATAAAGAGACCCGCGATGTCGGCCATGAGGTCACGTGTACCCCGGAAGTCATACAGTAACCCAAATTCCTACCATGAATACCATTATCAACCAGATAATATCATAGATATATAAGTATATCACAGTCGTCAAAGTACAACAAGTATCACTAAGCCACCTAACAGTTACCGACATCACAGCGCTGGTTATACCTATGCAATAACGCCCCATTTTCCCATCCCGTCAGACGCCCGTATATCTTTCTTTACCCATAGTATTATACCTTCTGAGGCGCAAAAACACACAAACAACTTCGCTCATGATTCTGGAGCCGCTTTCTTACCATTGACAGTGGCCTTGTCCCGCAGTGGATGGGCGCCTCCACTCTGATCTACGCCCTCCCAGCTGACATCCCATCCCTTGTCTCCTTTGACGGCCTCTTTGGCCTCGCCGCTCTCGGTCATTTGCTTGACATCGCTCCAGTAAGCCAACTTTCGGACCTCTTCGTCGGCGTGTAACACAGCATCCTTGAGGGCTTGGTTACGTGCCCGCAAATCGGACGTGTTCGTTTTCTTCACTTGGGCTGTTGTTTCGTCATGGATTTGCATCAATCTGCTGAGTAGAATCCGGCGCGATGCTTGAAAGACGAACAGAGACATTATCTCGTGCATCTCATGCTGCAGGTTTTCGAGGTCTGTTGCGTGCTCCATATAACTATCGACAGCGTCAAGCTTCTCCCGGTCTATTCTGGCGTGTCGAAGGGTGTGCATGAGGTCTTGCACATTGTCGATCTCGAGAGGCTGCTCATTTTCGTCGGCACCGGAGATCTGACTCATGCTCGAGCGACTAAGACGACTACTTCTCACGCTTCCGATCGAATTCTGTGATTTGTGTGAGGCAGGGCGTATCGTGAAGTAGTCGGTGTTGAGCATATGCGGATCCGACGACACATCCTCTGGTCTCTTCCTTATCCTTTTGCGTATCCAAGCGCGTCGTCGGACAAAAGAATTCCACCATTTGCCGCTGTGCCAAGAGAACTTTTTGGAAAAGTGAAATGAGTATTCCCAGCCGTTTTCGTCAACGCCTTCTTGGTGGTTTATGCGCCATTCGGGCCACGCCCATTCCCAAGTAGGGTCTGGAACTTGAGCAGTATGTATGTTGGTTGGAGATGCTTTATGGTAGGCATTGGCTATAGGGTGTTGGTCAGCATTGCTCAGCCAGGTTGAGCTGAATCTGATAGCCATATAGGTAACTTACTCCAGGCAGGGGGGTCAAGGCCACCCAGGGCTTGGGAGGAAAACAGAGCAACCCCACAAAGAAAGGCACCTCTTTCATTCTCGTATAGGATGTCTATCGCCGTTTCTCGCTCGACATGGGGTTTCTTGGGTTTAACCTGTGGATGGTCTCCATGGAAAGCTTCAGGTGTGGGTTCTACGAGTATGTTAGAAGGGTTTGCGACGTGAAGTGATAATGTATCCTGACCTTGAACCTCAATTGCAGGCTTCGCCATAGGATGTAGAAGGTCTTGTCCATCTTCAGCACGGGACGATGATGGATATGTTTCGTTGCCGTCCTCAGTATGCGAGTCGTCATGCGCGGCGGGAGCACCATCAGGCTTCTTTATTTGTCGGTCCTGCCCGTCTTCATCCTGTCCAGTGCGGTCTTGTTCCCGGCCCTCTTCTTCATCTACGCCCAGCAATCTTGATGTTGTAGAATAGCTCGCGATAGTGTTCGGTTCGGGTGTTATCGAGCCTGTCGGCGTCGCGGCGGCATCGTGATCGACCAGGGCAATCTCGTGGTCGTAGTCGGTAGGCTTGAGTCCCGCGGGACGACGCAAGCTTTTGACCTTGAGCATCTCAGCTGTGCCAGGCCTTGGCTGGCCAAGGGCTGATTGCCCGGTCAGGTGTACAACGCTTCTCTAGGTAGGCAATATTGGCTAAGAGGTCTCAAATCGAAACGGGCGGATGGGAGACACGATGGCGATAAGTCCACGGGGACAATGGACACGGCAGACACTATCTGATGGATACAGTGTCGCCTTGGATGGGGCTGAAATAAGAAATTAGAGTAGAGAGAAGAAACTGAAGAGTCAAAAAAGGGAGATTGAGGCTACGCTACAGAACGATATGGCGTCGTGAGCTTGGGGGAGGCGCTATAGGACTAGGGCCTCGAACCTGCTTTGGGCGATCTTGTCTTGCAGCGGGGCGTTCAGCTGAGACAGGCAGATAGGCTTCTTCCGCGACGTATGGTTAATTCACGGGAAGCCTCATGAGGAATTGTTCATATATGAGTCAGGTGTTGGTATTATAGAAGCTCGTTGCTAAGGCATATATTCAGTTTGAGCACTGAACGTGTACTCAATGGATACAAAGATATCGGTTCATGATCTTCACAAAAGAGCTTCGATAAAATGAACCAGGGAGACAAAGTTCTATGATGTAATGCCGCTCTTCGGCGGGTATCCGTGCTTTCAGTGGGGCCAATCCCTGGAGCAAAGGGGAGCTAGCGGCTCATCAGCTATGATACAGCGATCAACAACATGGAAGTCAATTTGAATTAGATCATTGTGGTTCTTGTGTCTTGACGAGAATTGGATTATGTCATGACATCAAAATTGATCCGAGTCTTTCTATGAGCAGCTGAGTATGAAGAACAAGACTGGTGATGGGTTTATATGTTCTGTGTGACAGAAGTATTATCAGTCTTGAACGATTGACATGGAGGTTAACATAATGGATTAGCGTCATGATGTCTCTGGAAAAAATTCAAGACTCGACAGACCAATGTCCATTGAATCACCAATTGAAATTCGTGCTCTTCTCTGTAAACTCATCACCCTAGGTACCGTTACAGCAGCTCCCGTCACCCATCATGATCCAGCTACCTATTTCTCCCCGCCTCGTTACGTCATGTACTTGCAACCATCCGTTGCCATGAGCACATGGAAATTCCACGAGAGGGGCTGAAAGTAGCAAGTAACCAGGGAAAACAAGGCCACTACTTGCACGAGTTTTACAGAAGAAGCTCCCCCTATGAGGTAAGGTAACTCTTTGTACAGTACCTACTGGCACCTCCAATAAATAAATACCGTCCATCATCTCCCCTTCCGTCACCTGCATCTTGTCACTCCATAATCTACCACCACAACTGAACTCTCCCATCTCAACTCACCACCAAAACATAACAACACAACACACAAACAATCACCGCAATCATCATGTCCAAGTCTCGCACTCCCCTCGTCCTTGGCGGTGGTCTCGCCGCTGGTATTGGATACTACCTCTACGCCGCTGGCGGCAACCCCCGAGCTGCTGAGAAGAAGGCCGAGAGTATGCGCAATCTCATTCCCAGTTCCCAATGATCATATATACTAACGTGCTTCTCTCTACAGGCGATGCCCACCGCGCTGCTGCCGACATCAAGAGCCACCTCCCCGGCCGTTCTCCCAACGCTGAGAGCGACCTGAAGGGCATTGGCGCCGCCGCCGGTTCCAAGGTCGACGGTGTTGTACGTCTCTCCTCCATCGCATAATCACCAAGTTTCTAACCAATCTATCGCAGGTTTCCGAAGCCGATCGCCAGGCTGGTGTAGTCAAGAGCAATGTTGAGGCTGTTGCCAAGGACGCAAAGGCCGAGGCCATGAGAGTCGTCGACAAGTTCGACCACCGCGTCGAGGAGGAAGCTGCCAAGGCCAAGGGCGGCATCTCAAGCTGGTTCGGTGGTGGCAGCAAATAAGTGCAACCGATATCACAAGTTGAAAGCGAACGTGTAATAGTTTATTTAATCAAGGTCGGAGCCTACGGTACCGCTTTTGGGTTTGAGCGGGCGAATGTCTAAGACCCAGCAGTATGAGACTGGCCGTGCGCAAGCTCTGGGTCTCGCTGCATTCAATGTAATTCAATAGTATAAGAGCAATGAATCACGGTCAACAAAAAGATGCTGTATAACTTGAAACATCCTTTTATAATATTGTCTAAGCTCATTATAGTATCATGTAACCTGGTCCCAAACTCCAGCATTATCCAGTGCTCCAACAATATAGCTCCTGAATGCCATCAGTAACTGAATTGACTATTTCTTGGCACACCTATTGCTCCATCTCTTCAGCAACCAGCTTCAGTATCTCCTCACAGCTCTTTCTCGCGTTCTCGGGCTTCTTGGCCACAGCCTGCCACACCTCACCGTGTCGGGGCTCGTTGAGAACGCACTTGGTTACTACATCCGCTCGCTTCTCCTCGGTCCCATGCTGGCACAAGAACCGGTAGTACCAGGCCCACGAGTCGCCGCAGTCACTGTCCAGCACAAGAGCCTTCTCGAACCAGTTCTGTGCCTTGTCCAGCTTGCGATCGCCCCAGAAGATGCGCGCTACAGCCACAAACAGAATGGGGTCGTTGTCCACCTTCTTGATGGCTTCGAGACTGCGAGCCTTGCGCTGTGTCCGCGGCTCCAGATGCCAGATCTGCTCTGCCCAGAGGAGACCACTCTTGGGTACTTCTTGCTGCGCCTTGGCCATCATCGACTTGGCTTGAGCGACGTTGCCTGCTCGTCGCTCAAGTCGTACAGACTCACACCAAAGCTGAGCGTTCTTTGGTACTGCTAGTCGAGCACGGTCAAGCACTGATCGAGCCTTGACGGTGAGACCAGCCTTCTCCTCAAGCCGGGCATACAGAAGCCACAGGGCTACCGACTTGGGCACCGCCTTGACGCCAGTAGCAAAAGCCTCTCGTGCCTGGCCCGTCTTGCCTAGGTCCTCGTAGATCTGTCCCTTGAGCATCCATAATTTAGGTGCTGAGGGGAAAAGCTGAAGGGCCTGAAGAACAAGGTCGAGCGCTGCCTCAACATTGCCTAGCACCCGCTCAAACACCACACTCTTCATCCAAACACGATCTGTGGGAGCCTTCTCGCGAGCAATCTCCAGAAGCTTCCGTGCCTGCTCTCCGTTGCCGTTCTCAGACTCAAGCTTGACAGCAGCAAGCCAGATGTCTTCGTTGTTGGGGTTCTGGTTGAAAGCGCGCTTGAGAACGAGTCGAGCGTTGTCCACCTCTCCAGCCTGCCACTTCTCCTTAGCCAATGTCATCCACAGATCCTCGCTCTTGGGGCATGCTTCGACAGCCTTCTCCAACACCTGCCAGAGTGACTCTCGGTTGCCGTGGTTCCTCTCCAAGTCTGCTGCTGCCATCCACATCGTTTTGCTGTTGACGAATATGCGTAACGCGTAGGCATAGATCGCCCTCGCCGTCTCGTATTTGCCACGGTTAATACTCGCCCTCGCGTCTTCCATCCATGTGTCCTTGCGATCGTCGTCCTCATCCAAGCTCCAACCAAGTGTCTCCCGAATAATATTCTGGCAGGTAATAATCGCACCCTCATCTTCGCATCGTTCCGCCTCAGCAATCCACTCTTCACGCTTAGGCATGGCAGACTCCTTTGCCAGGACCTGGACACCACGTTTGATAACATTAACCTTGGTTCCTTGTCCGAGCTGCTCTTGCAATCGTGCAGCTGCAATCCAGATCTCGTGTGAAGTAGGGCAAGCCTTTCGAGCTCTGTTCAGAACTTTTTGAGCGTTCTCCGGTGTTTCAAGGCGTGCCAAAGCCAACCAGAGATCGACAGATAGAGGAATGAGTTCGGTTGCCTTAGCCAGAAGTAGCTTTGCATCATCAGGGTTCTCTTCGAGATTCACAGCTTCCTTCCAGAGGGCTTCTGATTCGGGGATGTGATCCAGTGCTTGTCGAATAACTCGTTTCTTGTTGCTTGGGATAGTCTCCAGCCTCATAGCTTCAACCCATAACCTGACCGAGCTGTTGTTTGCTTCGATGGCCCTTCGTGCGATAATCTTGGCGTTGGGAGTGTCGTTGTTGAGTCGAATATTCTCTAACCATGCGTCTTCGCTCTTGGGGCATTGCGCGCAACCCTTATCGATCGTTTTCCGTGCTGTTACACTCTTGCCTGCCAACTCCTCAAGTCGTGCTGCTGCGATCCAACCCAAGGCATTTGTAGGATTAGTCTTGACAACAGACTGCAGGAGCTCGCGCACACGGTTGATGTCTCCGACCTGGGCCTGCGCTTCGCTCATTTGCATCTTGTTGAGGCTAGTAAGATAGCCCTGGGGGTCGATGCTTGTTGAGGTACCGGGAGCAACGGAATCGCTACCGGCCTGTTCCAGCCTGGACTTGAGCACCTTGTCTCGAGCTGCTCCGATCTTTGCGAAATTGGTCATGGTTCCATCCGAAGCGTCGCCTCCTGCGCTCGATGCCGTACCCTCGTCCATCACAGTTGTGCCCATCTCGCTCGAGTCGCGGGCCGCCGCAAGCACACTGTCAGGGACAGCATAGAATCGTTGTCGCAGTGCCTGCTTGCTACGTCGGTTCTTTCCGGTCAAGTCGCCGACCTCTGGTAGATTCGCCCACTCATCGTCGGTAACGGTCGCCAGGGCGCGCTTTAAATCGGAGAATTGCTGCTGAATCTTGGGGTTGTTTCGCTCGTACTCGTCTCTTTCGGCCTGCTCTCGCGCTTCTCGCTGCCTTTTCCTTCGGTCCATCCTCTCGTCCACCCATTCCCAAATTTTATCGGCCTCCTCATCATCCTTGTCATAAACACCGCCGGCAAAGAGTCCAACTTCATTATCGGGATCTTGGTATCGATCTTCGTCACCTCCTCCTTCTTCTTCCTCCTTTTCCTTGTCCTTGCCCTTCTTATCCGGCGCGAGACCGAGCTGGGCAGCGCGCTTGGCGAGGGCCTCCTTTATCTGATCCTCACTGGGTCCGTCTCTAGCAGGACCAAGATCGGATCGTGTCGTGAAACCTGTTGCGCCTCGTCCGAGACCAGCGACGTAGTTTTCGGGCGCGGGCTGGTTCAGGAAGTCGCGTCGTCCCGACATGTTGACAACGAGCCCTCGATCGCTCTCTGTCGCAGTATTGAAGTGAGTGAATCTGCGGATTCAACCTATTCCGGTTGAGCGTGTAGAAGGAGGACAGCGTTGCGCAAAGCTAGGCAATCATGGAACTCTGCAAGGTTGATGGAGAAGTCCAAAGAATAAAAGGCGGGTCAAAATTAATGAGCTATAAGCTCCACTCGGCCCACCACTTCCCGCAGAAATCCCACACCGGGCATGCACCTTATTGCCACCTGTAACTGATAAGATAACAAAAGTAAAAGAAAAAACACCAATGCCCCTCCACCAACTTGACTTCCTACATGTCGTGATGATATAACAACAGCTACTACTACGCCCCTGCATAGCTACGAGGAACGCCACGGTGACACCGAAGACCGAGTCCAAACATGGCAAAGACGAAGCAGACCAAGCGCAGCAGCGCATCAAGCACCCCATATGATCGACCCAGCAAGAAGGGCGGCGACTCGAGCGCGAAGAACAACGTCTTCAAGTTCAACACCAACTTCGGCCAACATATTCTAAAGAACCCTGGTGTTGCCGACGCTATTGTCGAAAAGGCTTTTCTTAAGCCTACAGATACTGTCCTCGAGATAGGACCGGGAACTGGTAACCTAACTGGTGAGTCTCTTCCCTCATCCTCTGCTCCTCACCAGCTAACATCCATCACAGTGCGCATCTTGGACCGTGTAAAGAAGTGCATCTGCGTGGAGCTGGATCCTAGGATGGCCTCGGAGATCTGTAAGCGTGTTCAAGGAACTCCTGAGCAAAAGAAGCTCGACGTCATAATTGGTGATGCCATCAAAACAGAGCTCCCATCGTTCGATGTTTGCATTTCGAATACCCCGTGATTTCCCCAAACCCCGGCTAAAGGCTCACGGACAGAAGAACTAACCTCTCGCAGATATCAAGTTCGCCTCAAACCTTTGCCTAAAGTCTCCCCGAGCAGAAGAACTAACAACTCTTGCAGATTTCCAGTCCCCTCGTCTTCAAGCTCCTCTCTCTTCCGAACCCTCCCCGTACTTCAGTCCTCATGTTCCAACGCGAGTTCGCCCTTCGATTGACCGCCCGTCCCGGTGACGCCCTCTACTGCCGTCTTTCCGTTAATGCTCAGTTCTGGGCAAAGATCACACATATCATGAAGGTCGGCAAGAACAACTTCCGCCCTCCGCCCCAAGTCGAGTCTTCCGTGGTCCGTATCGAGCCTAAGATTGGAAAGGACCGGCCAAACGTGAGCTGGGATGAGTGGGATGGACTGCTGCGAGTGTGCTTTGTCCGCAAGAACAAGACCCTACGAGCCAGCTGGCTGGGCACCAAGGAGGTTCTTGCCATGGTGGAGAGGAACTATCGCACCTGGTGCGCCATGAACGGTGTCCCTGTCGACGATACCATCGTCGAGGATGGACAAGACGACATGGATATGGAGGATGGTGATGCCGAGGACCTCAACGACATGGACGTCGATGGGGATGAGGACGCCCCTGACTTCTTCAAGGAGATGCAAAGTTCCACAGCAAACGGCACGAAGACCAAGAGCAAGAAGAAAAAGACAAAGGTGGCCGAACTCGTGCGAGAAAAGATCCGCAAAGTTCTCGAGGATGTTACTGAGTTGGCAGACAAGCGTGCCGGAAAGTGTGATGAGAACGATTTCCTCCGCCTTCTGTTCGCTTTCAACGAGGAGGGAATTCACTTTTCATGATGTCGAGAATATAAAAGTCGATACGAGTACCGGGTCACTAAGTGCCGTATATAGGCCTTGGCACGGCTTATGAAAATGATGGTGTTTGGGCGTTTTCACTTTTGAGGAGCGCATCGGCAGGGTTATATGAGCCTCTTTTACGAAAAATAAACAGGCATTCTGTTGAAATCATATGTTCAACAAGAATATGCCTCTCTTCTACCCACCCTAAGTATTTGATATGTGCTTCAAACCATCTTCCCCAAAGTCTACTGACTTGCTTTTTGCTTCTTTGAGTTTGTCATAAGCCGTTACAATTACAACATATAGTTGCCGCTTTTCCTTCTATAGGTTTTGTGAAACGAAAACAAAGCAATAACTCCATCCATAACCCTTCTCCCAGGCCAGACCCGGCAAGCAGGCATGTCCCACACGATACACTATGTGTGCGCCTACCAGGTCGGTCTTTGGAGTGATGAAACCATCGCAAGTCAAACCAACCCAAGAAACACCCGACAGGAAGCATGGGCGTCATACCTGTCTATAAACCAATAAACCAAACAATGTACCAAAATCTTGCAGCTCCATGTCCATATAATGTTCAGCCATAATGTGGATGGAGATTTACATCCAACGCCCGCTGCTCCCTTAATGTGTCATGCTATGCACGCTCAAAATACACAAGACAAACGGTGAGTTGACAAAAGAAAGGCTAGAAGGGCTTCTTCCTGTCTTAGGCAGTGTCCCATCTAGTTAAAAGAATCATCCGTGGTGCTGTTCGGCCTGAGAGACGGATCGTTTGTTGAATTTGGACTGACCGTCTTCCTCCCCGATACCGTGGCGCTGCGAATTCGGGCGCTCATTGGAAGAGTATACTTGACCACACCCTTAACGATCAGATCAAACTCGTTCTGATAGATTCGCTCCCATCGCTTTGAGCCTCCAGCCGTCCCGTTCAACGGATATTCGAGTTGCATCTCTCCAGTCGATGAAGAAGTGCCTTGATGAAAGAGCGAACCCTCAAATGTCAGAGGGCTGTCGAATACCGTGATGCGTCCCAAAAGAACATTCGGTTTGAGATCGTCGTCGGGATCAGGGTCATCTAGAGGAGGGTCGTTTACTGGATCGTCCAGAAGCCGGATATCATCGGGTCCGTGGGGGAATGGTCGTGCCCACCAATCCGAATCGGTCCCTGTATATTCCGATTTTGCAAAAACCTCTAGGTTTGCGTGGTCAATCGTAACAACGACGATGTTAGGGTTGTGCGCCTTGACGGTCAGATCGAACATCAAAACTTGCTCACTGGTCACCACATTGTGAATAGCAGTGATTTCGATTCCAGTCATTGGCTGTGAAGTAGCAAACATGAAGCCAATGGCACCGGTAATCACAAGCATGAACATCATGGTGAGGACTAGGCATGCTGCAAACCGGTTCAAGTATGACGACCGTCTGGCAAACGTTTGTGACTCAGCCTGGCGCAAGCTCTGTGGCCCACGGCGATTTCGATTGGAGCGATTGGAACGAACTGATCCAAGGAGAGGCGTGCGCTCATCATCCGCGCCTGTCGTGTCGTCCATGTCGTAGCTAGACGACATTTGCATGGCAGATCGTTTGTGACCAAAAGTGCGACCAGATTGGGCGTTTCGCGGGCTAGGAGGCCCGGAAGAGTTGCGAGAATTGGGGCCAGCAAGCTTCGACCTTGCGGCATTCGGGAAGGGCGATTCGTTGTCGAAGAGTGAGGCATGGCCGTTGCCAGGTTGGCGTCCCCAGCGACCAATGTGATGGTGATGCCGTGTCGTACCTCGTGCCGAACCACTACCACCACTGCGGTTAGAGCCCTTGCCGTCCTCAGTCTCAACTGCTAAGCTCTCGTTTCCGTTGCCGTTGTTGTTGAATGTGTTGACGAACTTCATCGTCTTTTTAGGTCCGTGAGCAGGGCCGGCACCCTCCATAATCCCGTAGATAGATCGCAAGTTCTGCCGATCAGCCTGGCTAGCCATTGATGTAGCGCTAGGAGTTCGCGAATGAAACCGGCGTCCAGCTCGATCGTTGGTATCAGGAGGATTAGAATCATAAACAAAGGTTTCTTCAGAATCCGAAGTGTTGGCCTCGTCAACAGCACTGGCAATTGTTGCCTCAAAAACGTCAGCTTTCGAAGATGCTGGTGAAAGTTAGCTGGCATGTCCTGTTGAGCAAGGCGCATAGAACTCACCATTCCCTGCATTTACAGCAGGCTGTTTGCGTGTCACCTTCTTCTTTTCCTTTTTAGGTTTGATTGTTTCCGTGCTCTGCTTTGTTTTGAGGGATGTATTGGTTCCTTCGGTCTTCTGCGCGGTGGTGAGCGCCACTTGTGGCACGCTCGGGACAGTCTCGGTCTCAACTGTCATAGTCTGTATGGAACCATCCTGCTTCGACTTCATCTGCTTCCCGGACATGGCACTAGACTGCCGGGTGATTGACGGTGGAGGGACGGACGTCGGCCTTCTTGTCTCGGCCTTATTGTTGCTGGTGTCGCTCCCGCTTTCTTGGGCAGCCACGCTGGTCCTGGCTTGTAGCGTCCGCCCATCGTGAAGCGTAGGATCAGAGTAGTTCCCTGTGTTTGATAGCTTTTCCTTCAAGTTTTCCACTAGGGCCGAGCTGCTGGGAGGGTTGGGCGAGTTTGGCAGGCTCACTTCCTGGACTGTTTCCAATGGCCCTCTAACTGGAGTTCGCATCCCAGAAGGGTATTGCGACTCCTCCATCTCGCTCTCTGATGTTGTCTGCTCCATGGGCTGTGGTGAAGGCATGGGTTGCGGTGAAGGCGTAGGTCGTTGTACACTGATTGAAGGGAGGTCCTGTTCGCTGCGACGGGCAGGAATCGCTGGTCTGATGCTAAATTGGGGAGGAGGCGATCGCAAGCGGGGCGAAACGGGCCATCGCGGGCTATCTTTGAGGTCTGCGTTGAAGCCTGGTTTTTGTGGAGTTGGTGCTTGGATTTGCTGGTGTTCCTGAGAAGGGAGGAGTACGGGAGTAGTTGTCGAGGACAAGGAACGCGACGGAGTAGTGGAAGAAGGGAAGCTGGGTCGTGTCTGGCGCGAAGGACTATTGTCGGTCTGGCTGTTTTTGCGAGATCGAGTACCAGGCAAACGGTTTGCGGAGGCAGCTCTTCGAGGTCGTCGTGTGGGGGAAGAATCCCTCGAAGCTAGCGGCGAGGGCCTCTTGGAGTTATTGGCGGAAGATTGTCTCGAGTTCTGACTCCCTGTGGTTGTGGTTGAAGATGTAGCAGATGGGTCGGGAGTATTAGAGCGTCGTCTGTCTGTGACGTTGGAGGCAGAACGGCCGACGCCGGAGGTACCGTCTGAGACGGCAGATGACTTGTCCATGATGACGATGGCCTGAGGGAGTGGTGTAGTGAATGCCGAGGGAGCATACCACAGGAACGGGCCTTAGCAGGGACAATGAATTGCAATGCAGGCTTCAAAATGGATCATTGTGGTTGGCTCGTCATTGAAACAGAATGGGCGTGTGGCCTAAATCGAAGGCCGCGAGAAGGTAGAGCAGAGCCTGCAAAGCTAACCCAACCTATTCCGGACGGCTGCTGGCACCGGTCTGTCGAGAATATGGCAGACGACACAAGCGGACGGGCGGGATATGGCTGGGTCAACGGATTTGGGTGCGAAGACAAAGGGTGTCGAAGGTTGCTGCAGGCTGAAGAATGATGGTATGTACAATAAGGTACACGCAGAATAAACGCCTAGATGGTAACGTCGGGTTGCAGGAGGGAAAAGGGCGCGATGACGAGATGTAGTGAAATCGTTTATTTTCGTACAAGTGGTGTTGAGGTCGAGCAGTGAGTGAGTGATGGTTGGCGGGAGTGACGGGTTCCAGTGGGTGTAGGCGAGCGGTGGTGGAGGGTGTAGTGTGAGTGCTGTAGAGGCAAAAGAGGTGACGCTGATGTCGTACCCGGCCGTACCTATATCCGCACAGCCGTAGGTACCTAGACCAGGTAAAAACCGATTGGGAGTGACTGACGAGGCCGGTACGTATATCAAGGTAACCTCAGGGCAGGAAAAGAACCAGAATGCGCCCCCAAAATAAGAGAAACATGCATAGACTTGGTCCTGGAAAAGGAACCTGAAAAGGAACGAGGTTTGGGCTGGGGTAGCTCAAGCGGATTGGCCGGTCTAACTTAGCGCAGAAGCATGACACAATCTGTCGGGTCGCCTTGGACGAAGCAGCAGCCCTGACTGTGAGTGTGAGTGTGTCTTCAGTTGTTGAGCTGGGTAGCTAGGTATGTCTAGGACAATCTAGGTACAAGGGAGAGTAGCGTTGGTGCGAATTTGAAGCCGGTCAGTGCTGAGGATCTGGTATGAGGTGAATAATGAAGCTGACAAGTATTACAAGGTGAGATAAAAAGAAAATAAAGAGCACGAGGTCTACCTCGAGAGGTTATAACAATAATTATGTCGTAATCCTTAATGATACATTGTCATGGACATTGAATGCTGTATCATTCCCACTTCTCCTCACTGCTAGTGTGAGTGGGCTAATGTACGGTATGTAGACAGACGGAGCGCCATGAACAGGTGAAAGGTTTTTGCTCTCCTCCATCCACTCTTGCTATTGCCTACAGATGTAGTACTCCAGAGTCACTTTCTCGTCATATGTGTCAAGAAAGCAGAAGGTTGAAGAGCTTGTTGCAACTTGAGACTGGTCTGTATAAAGCTGTAGTGTCAAGTCCCCCAGCTGTTGAGCTTGGATCCCATGATAATGCACCCGGGACAGCACGATACGCATACCCTTTTCAGAAGCATGAATTCGAACAACGAGAAAAGAATGCCCGTGAGTCTTGAGGGCAAGGCGAGCGAAATTGGCAACTCTTGGGCTGTAGACAGAAACAAAAAAGCTATCATCTAGCAGACACTCTCTCTAACTTCCCGCTCCGCTTTTTATGTCAAGCAAATTTGCACGCTGTTTGCTATTGAGACCCAACAGTAGGCGCTTTCTTCAGGCTGGCTGTCAGGTCCCGTCCATCCATCCATTGAAATTCCAATGCTTAGGTAGAATTCGTACTCGATATGCCCCTGCAACCGGTACCTGGCACCGGGTGCGAGCCCTTGTTTTGGCGGAATACACCCCTGTAGCCGGTACCTGATTGCTCCCACACCAAAGGCCGTTGCTCTCAGATCAATCGTCTCATCAAATCGACTTCCATTTCGCTTCTTTGTCCAAGCGGGTAGGTAGCTAGCTCTTTACAGTTACTTACATCATCTCAGGTTAGTATTAGAAACTTGCACCAAGAGGGAAAAAAGAAGGCATTCTCAAGTCAAAGCTCCGCTTCAATCTCCGGTCACCAGTAATCTTCTTGTCTACTACGCAAGAGCGCCAAGCCTCAGGTTTCGGGTCATCTTAGACAGGACGTCTAGGTACTGTACTATCACGGCAGCACAGAAACACCAGCAAGGGTAACTTCGTGAGCCGGTCCCTGCTGATTATAAATACCAGGTCGGAGTTATACGGCTTGATGAACCAAACAGAGGCGGCCAAAAAGAAAAAACCAACCTGCTCAAGACGCAGTGTTTTTGTGCGACACCGACACCCCAGTGAGGGTTTGTTGACTGAAGCTACCTTACCTAGCCTTCCTTAGAGCTCGCTTTGAGCGCCACGTTGACAACGGCTCTTAGTGGACCATTCGTTGTTGTCACTATCTTGCAATGCTGCTGTTTGATGGCTCGGCAACAGAGATCATGTGGGCGTAACGAAGCTTGCGTTGTCCTCTTTTAACTTTGATTCCGGTTGATCTGGGACAGCAAGCAACCACTCTCCAGCTCTGTAGCAAATACAGCCCTACACGTCATGGATCTTGTGGTCAATCAACTTGCTTTGTTGTGCTGTGTGCCCGTGGTGGATGGCCTTGGGCCTTTGGCCTTGGAACAAGCCCTCCGCTCCCCTGGTAACCTTCTAGCACCCATTTGACAAGCCAGCCGGAAACAGTCATCAAAGTCCCGAAAACGCTTCTACATGGCACTTGTCTGCTTCAAGTCAGGCACGACACTAACCTTGCGTCTCACCGACTCTCGGGTGGCAGAATCGCAAGTATTGAACCTCGTGACTCTCTTCTGACCGCACCTTTCGATGACATTAGTTTCCTATCTTGGTCGTCCGGGGAGCGGAAGGGATTGCCCGGGATCCGCAGGCACATGTGAGACGTTGAATGAACCTGGTTGAAGTCCTGGTTACAGCGGAGTCGCGGAGTTAAACCTCACTCGCTGTCCGTATGCCTGGAGCCGAAATCGCTGGCTGTAGGTACCTATTCTCCCGGGAAGATACATACGTGCACGATGGTTGCCTATGGCTAATGCTATAAGCTCTACACGGTAGTCTTCAGTGTCGAAACCATTTTACTACTATTCATTGAATGAGGCTTCGTTTTCTGTTATGATAGTACCTTGGCAGCAATCTTACATAGATCTACAGAGATCTACAGAGCCTTGCTTGACCTCAAGCGAAAGTATACACATGTTCAAGGCGTATTGTGGTCCGGATAAGCATAGGATCTTGTGTCTACCAAGTATCAATCACACACCTCACCTCTTCAATCCCTCAATCCCTCAATACTTCAATACTTCTCATGAACCTCGGTCTCAGACAAGCCGGGACGTGGTCCGGCAACATCTCAACACCATTCACATTCGCTTCCCCTCCGTCACATACTGTAAGTACAAGGATACTTGAGGGGGGAGAACCGCCATCCGCTCGCCCTTCCGAGGCCTGAAGGTTGTCGGAAACTGAAGATGTAAGAATGTGTCGGATCCTAGATTCGGCTTCCGTCAACCACAGATGCTCTGACGTACGTCAACCCCCTGCCTAACGAGTCCAGTCTCAGCAAGGAAGAATATCACTCGCGTCCAACAAAAACCCTCAGCTCTTCCCAAATCACAGCCACTCTTCTGATATATTCAGCCTCTCACAGCCCGACACGAGTGTCCATGTCTCCACACTCAGCCGCAGGTGTGGCACATTTGACTCGGATAGGTACCCTAAAGCCATGATTCCATGTGTCTTGAGATCAAGTCAGATCAAGGCCGTTTTTGGGGGACAAAGAATGATACAGCTCAGAAAAGCAGGGCAGAGAGACGGTACCAACATTCAAAGACAGTCCTTCACCATTCCTGGCTTGTGTAACACGAAAATGACCCAAGTTCATGCAGTTGGATCAGATGAGTTTCAGAGTGCAAGCAGAAGAGTATCGGAATCTCGATTCAGCCCTGAAAGGGAGAAATCATGGTGACACTTACTCACTGCCTCCATATCAAGGCAGAAACACCATCACATCCGAGCCCAAACCTATAATACGTACGGTATCCATCCAAACAGCGTCCTCTCCTATAAAACCCCACGCGTGATTTCCCGGGCCCCAAGTAGCAATACGCTACGTATCACATCACATCGCAGCACCCTCCAAGGCTGACATGGCAAGGCCCGGCCTATCGCCGCCTCGGGTTCCTGCGCAGATGATCATCCCGCGTCGCGCCGGGCTGAGCTGTCAACGGGATGGCCCTCGTGCCACGGGCCACTTGTTCCGCCCTTCACTCCTTGTGCCTTGTGCTGTATGTGCGCGCTTGCGAATAGCTGCTTTACACATCACAAAGGTTGAGAGTGATTGCAGGCAGCATGGGGCTTGTCGGTCCGTCACGTAGCATCGTAGTATCGACCCGAGAAGACTACCTTTAGATTCTGCATGGAGGGTCTGATAGGAGACGTCATCTCACCCGTTCGACCGCTGGCAACAGCTCTGCAGGTTTAGAGCAATTAACGAATGGGCTTGACGTGTAGGATTGCATGCATATGAGGCCTTCAAGGGTTGGTCAGACGGTAGAATCTCCATCATTGTACACGGCCGATATCCCATGACAAGCCCTCTGTAAACTGGTGAGTGAAGAGTACCTAGGTAGTGGCAGGCATGCCAACACCACCTTGTTTCTTCAGCTTAACTTCAAGCATAACCGAAGTTCCAAGCTCACACAAGTTATCATACATGGAATCACCACGCAGCCGTATGAAATCACAATTGCACATCACAAAGTCTACTCTTATCCAAATCATACTAACATTCTCGCCATAGACGAGTATCATTCCATAAGTCTACATCTACAGAATATGATGCCTCCATTCACAGTTCGTCAACAGTCATGTGCTCTCATAATGGTCTTGCACTGCCCATCACCTATCCCAAAGCATAACCAGGACGATCCCTAAAACACCACCCATTGCTTGTGAGACGGCGTCGATACAACCAACGATAATCCATGAACCAAACGCCGCTATATCTAATGACGTGAATCGTACATGACCAGTCATCAGTCCCTATGGATGCCCCATGAACATATATATCCAACCGTCACGCCCGATTAAGACTGCACTGCCGCACGACCTCTTCTCCACAGGCCCAGGTCCGTCCTACAACCCGATCACGCTCTACTCGGGAATGGGGTTACCAGACGGCACCTGTGGCTCTTCCTTCTTGGCTCCCCAGCTGAACGGAGAGTACCAGCTAGATCGCTTGTTGTCCTTGACGGCCTCTTGGTTCTCCTGGACTAGCCGCAGCGGCCTTGGCTTGCCTCCCGCGAACGACGTCGTGTGCCTATCAGTATGGGATCGGGGTGGTGACTGCGAGGGCGGCGTCGACATGTCGCCCGAGGCTTCGCTCAAGCTCGACGTCTCGCTCCTCATGCCAGGAAAGTTGCCAGACGTGGACACAGAGGTTCCGCTAGGCACACGGGCGGCCGCGTTAGGGTTGCCCTGGTTGTTGGGCGGCGAGAAGAAGGTCTGCGAGTGCCTCGGGGTGCCCAGTGGTGGAGAGACAGGACCGTCAGGTCCTCTATACATCTGGCTGACAAGGCTGGCGGCTCCGGTAAACTGGTCACTCTGAGGTCGTGGTGATCGTCGCGTGCTTGTTGAGCGTCCCAACCCAATGGGGATACTAGGCGCCTTGTCAGGGTCGGTGTGGTCTGAGGACGTAGCAGGCTGCATCACCGAGATTGGCCTTGGCCTCGGCTTCGTAGGAGCTGCCGCCATAGACTTGGCTCGCTGTAACAGAGTTGACTGATTCTGCTGCTGCTTATCGGCGGGCGCAGGAGGCAGTTCTTTGTTCGTGTCTGGTATACCCTTGAGGTCGCTCGACTGGTCGAGGATCGACTCAAAGTCCTGATGCTGAAGAAGGCGCTCAATAATCTTGTTAATATATAACGTGAGCGCCTTGTTCTGCTCCTTCATGGACTTGAGCTCAGCTTCAACACGGCGGTCGCCTTCAGCGGCCGCCTCTCCCTCAGCAGCTTCGGACAACTCGTCTGCGAGGCTAGAACCTCCCGTCTTGCCCTCCAAAGCATTGAGGGCATCCTGGTTAGAGTTGTTGCCCATGTAACTGAAATCGTTCTGCCCAAAGTCGCCCTTGAGGGTTCGCTCCTGCAAAAGCAGCTGATAACTCTCGTTGTCCTCCATAAGCCGAGCGTTGGCCATGCGAGCTTCCATGAGCAGACGTTCTACCTCGTGCAACCGACCCCCTCCCTGGTTCTCCGACTCAACTAACTTGATCTGAGCTTCGGCGAGTTCCAGGCGTAGTGATTCAATAAGCTTGTCCTTCTGGAGGATCAGTTTGGAGCTATTCCGCGAGTCACTCCGCTGTATGGAGGACGGAGGGGCAAAACTGCCGTTTTCGAGGGATGGCGATGAGTTACCAGAATCTAAAATACCAGTAAGCGGGGAAATTTAGTAAGGAGGAGGGTCAAATATGGGCACATACGGTGTCTGGAAGGGCGGCTCTCTTCGTTGGGGTTATTTCGCTGGGCAAGACTATCCTTGAGCCGCTGTATCATGGCTTGCATCTCCTCTTCTCTGTTTGCCATTTCTTCCTTCTCCTTAAGAATAGAACTGCGCTCTGCCTCGTAGATAGACTCCATCTCACGCATCTGGCGAGTCACCTCTCGCTTCTCGTTGCTAAGGGTCTCGATCTGCTCTTCGTATTCGTGGGCCTTTTCCTCTAGCTTTGCCGATTCCTTGACCGACTCGTCTAGTTTGGACTGGAGAACATCGACCTGGCGTTTGTACTGGAGTGAAAGCTTCTCTTCATTTTCTAAACGCTTCTGCAAATCCTCGACAGCAGCAGCGGCTTCGGCTCGAGCATCAGATTCAGCAGAACTGAGCCCGATCGTGTCCCTCCGGGCAATGGCGGCACGGGCAGACACAGGTGCGCCGGTCCGCAGCGATCGAGTTCGTGCATGGCCATTATTGGTTGGAGTAGAGGATCGTGAGTTTGGGCGCGAGGGAGAGGAACTTGGTGAAGAGGACGAGTCGGTGCTCGATACCCGACCGACACCGCTCGCCGGGGGTTTCTTTGTAGCGGCAGACATGTTACGATAACGTTGGGTTGGGTTGGGTTGGGTTGTATGGTCTTAGTGGTGGAGAGTAAGAACAACTGTCGGTGTCGAGGAAAGATGAAAGCAACACAGAGTCATCCGACAGTCAAATCAAGTCGAGTCGAGTGAAGCCGAGCCGAGTTGAAGTAGTATCAAGCAGAGTTCAAAGTAGAGTATAGATATTGTATGGTTTAGTGTTGTGGTAGCGTCTGCTGCTTGCGGACTGTTGCGTTGTACGTTCGCCCGGTGACCTGGCACGCAGATAATAAACCCACAAGACGGTCGGAGCTGAAATAGGAGTGTCCAGGCCAGGCCAGTCCAGTCCGTCTGCGCCTCAAAGGGACGTTGCCAGGTACAGTAACTTACGGGGTAGGAGGGGCCTTGAGTCTAGCGTGTGGCGCTGGCGTCCAGAAGGCCGATTATTCTGGGGCAGTTGAGTCTCGATACTGTTGAAACGAGCGACACCAATAAGCACGGAAATACTGTATTATACTGTATCAAGTAAGGTAGGTACTATCAGCTGAGTTGAAGCTCAGCATGTGTGACTTTTTAATATTTTTCGTCCAGGAGAGATGGTTGCAAGTGAATAAGAACCGTCGTATCCTAGTGGTAACTGAGGGGACAAGGAACTAAGCGGTAGGCATTTATGCAGGGACTCTCGACCGCTCTTATTAACCATGGACTGCCTCCCATCACTTCTACACAGTCACCGTCTATCTGATACCAGACTGTATCAGCCAACCTATCTGTATATCCGTGACACTTTTGGCGTAGCCGCGTCGTAACAGGTAACAGAATGTGGCTGTTGAACAGCCCCTTCTAATGAATGTCACGGATCCTTCCCTAGAACGTCTTGTTACATCTGGCTACCTATGTTGAGTTAAACCTTGTCGCATGAGTTTCTCCCGCAAATGACAGGGCCGAGCTATGATCAATGCGTAGTGTGCATGACCTCTGTTAAGGTGGAAATTACAACGGGTGGATTGAGATACCGGGGTCCATCTACTGAATGATGGCTATCAGAACGGACTCTAAGGAAACGAGAGAAAAAGAATGGGGGTTCCCAGTTTGAGACTGCTATTAAGCTGTGCTATGAGGCGGTGTCTCACAAGAAATTTAAACTTCAACACCCATAGGCAGTGCTATGGCGGCGATTACCGTCTAATAAAAGCTTAACACAATCCTAATATAGAGCCCAGACGTTACGCTTTACTGCCGAGTTTCTAGAGTTTGTGCAGTTGGTTGCTGTCCAGCAACCCAAGCATATCTTACCCTCTTGGGTTTTCTTGTAGATGGGGCACGGAGAGTCACTAACATGAGTCAAACTGTCATTTAACCAAGTTTGAGTGCAGCATAAACCGGGAAGCAGATGCGGATTTCACAAACAGGTCAAATACAAATGGCTGGTGTTTACAAGCGGGAATTTTCCATACCGCGATTGCCGACAGATTATATCAACAAGAAGTCTACCAACAAGTACGTTAAAAGTGCACTCAGACAAACGAGGCGTACTAGATCTAGTTTCAACCCAGAATACACACGTAAAGGGATAAGTATTGGCGGGGAACAATGTTCATGAGCTTTATTTTTTCATTGACTTGGACTGATACTCGATACCAAGCCCAATTAAGCCCAAGACACGTAGGTCAAGGGGAGAACTGCCATGCTTTGTTTGCATTGCAGGTTCTCACTAAGAGTCGTCGCTTTTTTCATCACTGTGATTGGTATATCCTCAAATGCCCTGGACCCATTTTACCCCAAACGCCATTAAATGCACTCTCCTTCAGCTGACCGTTTAAGCCTGCTGGTCGCTGAGAATGTCGGAGTCACCAGCGTCGAGGATGGCCATGGTGGAGCATCGGAAGAGCTTACCGCAGGCGGTACCGAGCTCGATCTGTAGGGAAACGAGTAAGCCTATGAACCCTCCAAAGTCGAGATAACGACTTCTTCTCTGGGTAGGCTGCAAGAACTATACAGTTCTTGGAGCCAAAGAAATGTTGCATGACAAGCATTTCCGAGAAGTAAGAGCCATCTTGTAGTTTCTCACAAGATGACAGTATTCTGAAGGAGATGTTTTTTTCAACTTACGTTGTTGCCAGAGAAGTGGTGGATGGGAGCCTTGGACAGCATGCTGTAGTACTCAAGCTCAGACTTGCGGAGAGGAGGAGTGTTGCCAGCAATGATGATGAGCTTGGCCTTGCCGGATCGGAGGCTCTTGAGGGTAGACTTGTAGCCAAGAGTGACTGAATTGTTCGTTAGCAACCGTCCGATTGCTCGTGTGCAGAAATTGTGCGCATACCCTTTCCGGACTTCATAACAAGCGCCAACTTGGAGTTGATGCTGTTGGCATCCTTCTTGCTCTTCTTCTGGGGGGCCATTTTGACGGAATTGGGCGACTGGTTGGCGGCGACTTGTCGTTGGGTGATGGAGTGCTGAAGTAGAATATGCGAAAAGTTGACGAGTTTTAGTTTTGGTAAAGCGAGTGGGCGTGGTGGGGCGGACTTGTGAGTGGTCCAGCCAATCACGGCGCTTAAGGCAATTTGACAAGCCCTAATCGTGTGCTGACAAATTCCAAATTGGTGGCAATCGTTCATCAATCAGCACAGGGCAGAGGGGATCTTTGTTCGTGGACTCATCTTTCCTCCAACACAACACCTAACCGGACAGATCATCAACAATCCGACAAAATGGCGCGCCGTCCCGCTCGTTGCTACCGATACTGCAAGAACAAGGTGCGTTCTGATGCGCACGCCGTTCACGAGAAATAATGGAGTTTTTGATGCATCTGGGAGCAATCCCATGACGAAATCTCCAAAGCTGCCCCTTCGCGGGGGGTTTCTCATCCATCGACGACGACTGCGCTCTTCAACACCAAGTCTTCATACTGACCCTCTCTCCAGCCGTATCCTAAGTCCCGGTTCAACCGTGGTGTCCCCGACCCCAAGATCCGAATCTTCGATCTTGGCCGAAAGCGCGCCAACGTCGATGACTTCCCTCTCTGCATCCACCTCGTTTCCAACGAGTATGAGCAGCTGAGCTCCGAGGCTCTTGAGGCCGCCCGTATCTGCGCCAACAAGTACCTCGTCAAGAACACTGGTAAGGAGGGTTTCCACCTCCGAGTCCGTGCTCACCCCTTCCACGTCGTCCGTATCAACAAGATGTTGTCTTGTGCCGGTGCCGATAGACTGCAGACCGGTATGCGTGGTGCCTGGGGCAAGCCCAACGGCACTGTCGCCCGTGTCAACATTGGCCAGATTCTCATGAGTGTCCGCACTCGTGATGCTAGTAAGTTGAAAATCTGACAGTTTTTGCCACCTTGGAATCAAATTACTAATACACTACCAGACCGTGCCATCGCTCTTGAGGCTCTCCGACGATCCCAGTACAAGTTCCCTGGCCGACAAAAGATCATTGTCTCCAAGAACTGGGGCTTCACCCCTCTCCGACGTGAGGAGTACCTCGACAAGAAGGCTGCCGGCCGCGTCAAGGTCGACGGTGCTTACGTCCAGTTCCTTTCCAACCACGGTTCCCTGGAGCGCAACATCCGTCGCTTCCCCGACGCTTTCAAGTCTGAGGCTTAAAGGAATGATGGCTGGGTTGAAATCTGGGTTTTCTGGCGTCAAAATGGCATGTCAAATAGGGACCTCTTGAGAGACTTGACGAGTTGAAGAGTGTCGATTAGGCAAATTGAAATCTTGCATTCAGAACAATGTTTATCCATATGTGAATATCTCTGTGATGATATCAGAACCTCCTTGTTGGCCTTGAGAGATACCACTTTCATTCAAGCAGCACATAGTGTCCGAAGCAACCGGCTTACAGCACCTTTATCTTTGCTTGCCTGCTTGTATCCCTCAGCTACCTAGTTGTCAGACTGGTGTACACTATCAGATCAGGCCTAACTCTGTTTAACTTTGACCAGTCACTTGTGTCTCTTTGGTTCAGAGCGATGATTGGCGGGGTAAGTATTCCGTCTATCCACTCATACCCTTGGGATGTTCCCAAATGCGCTCATCAAGACGCTCACCTTGTAACGATAGTGATGCAGGGGACTGTACCTCCGCCTTTCTTATCTAATGCCTCTTCTTCTATGTCAGGATACGCATAAACGCGCCAGTAGACAAGTGTCTTCAACGACTATGCGCGAGACCGACATGATGTTTTGTTGGGGCATTCCAAAATTAAAGGCTACTTCTTGATCCAGACCACATGACTTCACTTGGGTGATTTGTGACGCCATTTTGGTCACAGGTAGCGCACATCTTTCTGAACGTTATCAGGGGTGCATCGTTGGACGAGACAGGGCCGGCCCGTAATACGTAGAAGGGCATGAATCGTAGGAACGCAACGACCATGGAATTCTTACGCAAGTGCTGAGTGAGAATGTGGGTTTCCTGATTCATGGGAATGCAAAATTCTCATAATGCTACCTTAAAGCTTTTGTGTACAGTAAGAGCTCTGTACTCCTTGCTCAGTTGATGAGAAGGTGGCTGGCTCGGGACGGGATGGAGGGCCAGGGGACCAGCGGAGGGCATCTGTTGGCTGCCCTGCGGCTGTGTCACTTTGCTTAGATCTGTCTCTGACAGCAGAAACGGTATTATTGTCCTGCGTCTTGGATCTTGGCTGTGGATATCTGCCGAGCTGGTCTCGAACATGGCCCCTTTTGTTCCCAAACGCTGCAACCACTATGAACCGTATGACACCTTTAGATCGACTCATGAAGCGATAAGCAGGCCCGAACTCCTATCAGGCTCTTGTCATGTTGCGTTGCTTTGCGTTGCTTTGCTGTGCCCATCCACGTCAGAGCCCAGGGTTGCACGTCTTAATGCGGTCTCTTATGTACCTTATGCAGCAGTGTCTCGATTAGACTCTGTTGAGTGAAACATGTTGTTTTAGGGCTCCTCGTCTATCCGGGTACAGTCGAGGGGCCAGCTGAGTTCAACTAGAAATGGCGGATGGATGGATAAACTGTCCACCAGATAGTGCCATAGATGAACACGCGAGCATCATCCCCCCCACCCGCCGATCAAGCCCCGACTACAGCGTCTAGATGACGCCTATGAGCGTAGTATCCTAAGGTACGGATACTGGCCTAGCTCCCCTCCTATTGCCATCCCGTCTCTTTCTCCTTCTTGTCCTTAGTCAGATTTGGCACTCTTTCTTCCTTCAGCATCCTTGTTCTTGACTCTTCGTTCTTTGTCTTTTATATTCATTCTTCTTTGGCCTTGGTCCCCAGATCTAGCTTCCAAAGCTGTCTGTCATTTTGTCCCACTCTGCTCCATCATACCGCGTCTCGCCTCTGCAAGCCCCCGACATAGGCCGATATAGAGGGTCCACTTCCTTCACCTACAACCCATCTTATCTTGTCCGCCATTCCTTATCGGAGTCAAGCTTTCGACTTTCACGACGATACCAGCGAACAATACAGTCATGGCTTTTCATCAACCGACCAGACAGTCGGTGCAACGTGTCGTGCGGCCCCCAGCCGACGAACAGGAACTCCCTCGAAGAGAGGTTCCCATATCCCAAGAACGCCTGCCAGCGGAGTCGCAGACATGGGTTCTCTTCGCGCCAACTGACGTGACAACAACATCGTATCTTACCGAAACGGATCGGTCATTACAAACTCCTGGGCGATCGAGACTGGGGGATTTGGGGAGTCTGAACTCGGCTGCGAAATCGGAGGCCGACTCAGGGCAATCCGCCTCAGCATCTGCCCTTGATGATGAGGACGACGCCGAACTGGACAGTCTGGATGGCCACTTGCCTGGCTTTCGCTCTATACCTGCAGTGCAGTACCAGCAACAGGTCGACCCAGAGAGCTCAGGGCCTGTGTTTCCCAGCCACGATGGGCTAGGTTCTTTTCATCTTGACCAACCCACGCTGGGTGTGGAGGCACAGGAGCAAATATACCAATTCGAGCGCTTCAACCCCAGGCGACAGTACCAGCGTAAGGAGAGTTTTGACTTGAGGCAGCTTGATGTGGAACATGACCAAGTTCAGGAGTCAGAGAAGCATCAAAGAATTGAGGCGTGGAGGTTGGAGCATAGTCGAGTGCTGCTGGGCGAAATCCAGCGCGAGACAAGGAGGCGGCTTTCGCAAGCTTCTGCTCACAGACGCTTAGCCTCCAACCTTGCACCGGCCTCATCGCGTCCAGCTTATGATGTCGAATCAGATAACATGACATGGCACGATGAAGAGGCCATAGAGGCATCCGCCGAGTCAGAGGGCTTCTTTTCTAAGGTTACCAGGAAGTTTATGCGCGACGTTATTGGAATGGACGAGCGAACGATCTCAATCCTACTTGGAGAAACTAAGCCCGAGGATGATGAGGATCTCTCGTCAACGCCCCGCGCCTCTCAGCAACTTGGATGGGAATCGCAGCAATACGCCAACAGAGAGGAGTGGCAGCTAAATATGCTGGAAAAGATGTCGAGAGAGCTTGGCTCGATCGTCAGCCACATATCACACCACCCTGGTGCGTTCTCGACATATACTCGAGTGCAGCAGATGCCTCTCCCCTACGCTGGCCTTCCAATTATTCCCGAGTCGAATTCCTCTCAATCACCTACAGATAACACCCGCCCTGCTGAGCCCGAGCACACAACATTCCCTCAATTCCGACCAACAATACAAACATCATCTCATCCCATCGATATTCGTGGTAGGTCAGCCGAACCTCCAGCCGAACCAGTGCAGGCACCACAACAAGACACTCCCATGAGCAATACTTTTACCCAAGAGGAATGGGAAAGAGATTTAGATATGAAATTAGTGTTTCGATATCTACGTTCTCGATTCATGCCCCGAAGCAGCAACCCGCCGACATCTACGCCAGCCCATCTCGCGACGTCGAGCAGTCAAGACACAGCTGCCAAACTGGCGCGCGTACGGCAGCATCACCCACTGGTATCGCGCATGCGGCCAGCTGCCGAGCGGCGGACGTTCAAGGCGACAACACCCGGCAGCCCAGTGGCAATTCGTCACCCAAGCAGTTGCGCGAGTCAGAGTACAAGACGGTCAGCTCGGAGGAGCAGCGTTTCATCAAGGCATTACTGGGACATTGGCGGATCACTGGGTACGGGTTCTGTAATTGCGCCCAACGGGCCGATGGGCAGTTGGGGCGAAGTTTGATGTGTATGGATGTGGTATGACGGGCGCTGGCGTACCGGGTCGTGCTGTGACGGTCGCATTTGCTGGCAATATTGCATGCATTATCCATTCTGCATCATCTATTCATTCATGTAAGTTTTATTTCAGACGTCACCACTTTGTTTTTTTTTTGGAAACGATTAAAGACGAAATGCGGAGTTTCTTGGGAGTCAGATAGAGGGTTCACTTTTGATATTCTGCCTGTCACGGGGCAAGCTTTTGCCTCAATACAATCATACAATTCTCAACACTATTTACTCGTGACAAAACTCACTTATCGTACCATCGTGAATCGTTTTGATTGTTTTGTTCGATTTCTCACAGATGATGTTGGTGTCGAAGAGCCAGCAGTTCCACGAGGCGAGAGCCCCAGAAGTCGCCTCACTGAACGAGTCGAGCGCAGAACGCAAGCAAAGGGGACTATCACGTCAATCTTGGGAGCGTGAAATGAGCAGAAGGAAGAGCTGTTAGCCAATGAAACCTTTTGCCTCGTGAGGCACCTGTTCTGTTGAAGGACGTTTTATCGCGCTTTTCTATTCTGCCTGGCGAACGATGCCCAGTATCCAATCGTAGAGATTAGGTCGTGCTGTAAGTTGTGTATAAGTCCCATACAGGAGCGTTCACCGGGCCCAATTGGCACATTTGCTGGACTTTCTAGTTAATTATATTGCTCTGTATCATCATCAATGTCTATTCTTGATTCTTCTACATTGAAAATATTTCCTAGAAATTGTCTGCTGCTTCACGGTACAACTCTTCAACAGAGCAGACGGGACGGGGAGGGAGGCGCCGTCCCCTCCCGTTGAACTGCCCCATGCTGCGGAAGTATCCTATTGGCCTGGAATCCTTATCTGGAAGCGCTCTGCTGCGCTTTGTACCTTTTAGTGAGCGTGCACTGAAGTGAGCACTTAGTTTGGCGGGGTAGGAAAGAGAAGAGACTCAAGGAGGGACTTTGGGCGGGGAATGGTTTAAGACATAGCAATGCTGCTTTAGCATATGTCGTTCTCCCTTGCATCATCACGGTTGAGGGAGACTTGAAGATTTACCCTTTTCCAACGGCTAACGTTGTCGCATTTGAATAAAAAACTGCCAAACCGGTTTAAAAGTCTGTAAATTTAATTCTAGTTATTTTTCTCGCCTTATAAAATCACAATCGTGGCCTTAATAGGCACTATCATCTCCCCTCCATTTGTCGTCTCTTGTCCCCATCTTAGGGCAGCTATGGTGTCTTTCCGTAATCGGCATTAGCGCATCAACAGGGTGCGCGCGTCGAGGCGTGTTTCGTGCTGTGCTGTGGGGGAGAAGGCATCTCATCTCTCGTCTCGTGAGCCATTCAACAGCGCCGTCGCCTTGTTCGCCCTGCTCCTTCCATCATAATCCGGATACCTAGGTAGGCAAGCATTTGAGTCCCCTCTTGCTTGCGCCTTCACTTGTCGCCCACTCTATCTTGTCCGCCTGCCGTTTCCTCTTCATCTCCTGAATTAGTATAAATTGCGCCGTCCCCCTCTTGCGACCGTCGACTCCCTTCTCTCTTCTCTCTTCATTTGCGCGCTGGTCAGTTCCCCCATCTGTCCATTCCGTCCTCCTCTTGGCTTCCATGGATTTGCGCCTGGCCACATTCTCACCTCAACAACCCGGACACCTCTTTTAACTGACCTCTCGTAGTGCGATGAACTGGAATTAGGTGGCCGCTCTGCCTGCGACCCGTCTGGGCCTGGTTGACGGCCCGTGACACATCATCACGGCCTCTGTTGCTTCAACCAGTTGTGATCGTCTATAAATCTTCTATAGCGCCTCCCTTCCCCAGCTTGAACTTTGATCCCAACCGAGTCTGCCTTCCGTTCGCTCCCGATTCTGGCCTCGCGACATGAGCGCGCGTAGCTCCCAATGGCAGCGACCCCATTCGACCCGTCTCATTTCACCCCAAATGCCTTCGATATCTACACAGATGCTGTCGCGGTCAGGACGCCGACCCCCAGCCTGCCAGGAGGATCTTGCGGTTACGTGGACCTAAACCCTGGTGCCAATGGAGCTCGATGCGGATGCCGGAGGTTTTGGAGCCGTTGTCCCACGGGAAATCTAGCACCGGATCAATCGCAATGGTGTATGTGCAATCATCATGCATGCTATCACGAAGAGGGGAGTCGTGATGCCCAACAGCCCGAAGTGAGTATGCCAGGTCAGGAGAACGAGAGACCCAGGACTGGCCGAGAACCCTTGAGCCCCGTGATGGACCTGACTACCAAGATACCCCCTGCGGTTCCCGGAATGGATTTCTCAAGTTTCAATGGAGGAGCCGTTTCTCTTATGCAAAGGACACCAGACCAAAGATCACCAGGAGATGCCGGACTCTATCCCAGGATTACTGCCAGCCCAAACCCCGGTGCCACTGCTTCAATTCCCGATACCCTGAGCTGGGGTGGTTTCCGTCAGTCACAGCTGTGCCCTCCTTCTGCCATACCCCCGATACCATCTCAGTGTTTAATGGCTTCTCAAACTGGATCCACGACCTCATCGGCCCAAGCCAAGTATCTACGGCCCTTTGCAGGAAAAGGGCTTCACACCCTCAGTGCCGTGGCAGAAATCAAACCTCCGTCTCCAACCCAAGAAAGGACCCAGGACTCGCAGCCAGCTGCTGTGCCTCAAGGACAAGCGCCTCTATTTGACTCTTTTACATGGGCTTCCCAGGACCACAGACCACCACCTGATACTCCTTGCGCTGGTACGCAGACACAGTCTGAGCCGCGAGCTGCAGCTTTCAGCGCCGCTGTTTCTCGCCGCGCCTTTAAAAACCTTTCCGACACTGTTGGTGCCCACGACCAACGGTTAGACCGGTTGGAGACGGTCTCATTTACAGCTGCAGGGCATGATGAATGTCACGAGAAGCATGACCATGCTGATATTCGCATGGCCGATCTGGAAAGCAGAGTGGACGAGGTGGAGAGACTCGTTAGTGATAACAAGAGTGTTCTCAACGATAACAACAGCGTTGTGTCTCGCCGCGGCGATGATGCTAGCATTGTGTCTGTCTCGACGAGTGTTACAAGCAGGCCAACTCACTCACAAGAGCTTTGGAGCCAAGTCCAGTCTCTACAAGCGCAGGTTGTCCATCTGCAGTCACAATTACCCTCCCCTAACAATCCGTTCGAGATCGAGGTAGTCTTCTTGCCTTTTCCCCTTAAGAAGGTGTGGCAAGAGGCTCAGCAGTTCAAGAACGAGCCGCACATCTCCAACGACGACTGGACCCAACTTCCCATGACACACAGCACAGCCACCTTACGGTCAGAGATGTCGCTTTATCCTGACTGGATGGCTGCGGAACAAGACTTGAAATGGCTTTTGCCCAAAGCTTGCCCTGATAAGGGTATTATTGACCGCCGGCTGCGCAGCCGGGGGCTAATCAAAACGATATCTGTCAAGGGTCCAGACGCGCGTAGCGTGATGATAGCTATGAATGCGGCCTTCGGACACGTCTTTCGCGAGATGAACATATTCTCTCGCCCACAAACTACAGATCCTCGTTCATCTACGTTTCTGGGGCTCCAATCTACTTGGGTCCCCCTTCGCAAGATCCACAAAGACTCGCGGCTCCGGTTTCTCAGTCCTGCTGAGATGATGACTCCTGCGGTATGGGATGTGCCATTCCTCAGTCAAGTTATGATGAGGGCTTCTGAACCTAGATTGTTTGTGACTCATCCCGATGCTTATCTGCAAGACTTGCAGGCATATGAAATGGGCTGGACATGGCAGATGCTCAGAGAGATGTCCCCAGTAGTTCCTGAGGCATCCGCTTCACACACTTCACAGGACGACATCAAGGCCTTTGAGGAATGTTGGACTTGGGTCGAACAGCTCGATGAACCACCCAGCGCGGACAACTCGATGAGCGCGCGAAATGAAAGGCGGCCAACCTCATCATCGCCATCACAGTCCTTCTACCCAGCTCTTCAATCAATCAAGGCCTCGAGTCCCTCAATAACGCGTGGTCAGTCGCCTATGCTGAACAGTCGAAGATGGTCTCATCCTCCTCATATACGCACTTCCTCAATGTCCATGCCTGCTCCAGCTCAAGTTTCCCCTGCGCTTAGTAGGCGTCGTGTAGCATCGTACGGCCAGAGCCGTCGCTCATCTCCTGCTTTACACGTCAACTCACAATCTGCCATCATGAAGCGTCGTCGGACAAGATCCCCAAGCCATCATCGGTTCACACCAAGGTGGACTGCCTCACCGAGTCCAATGCCACTCGGCCTCGCGGATCGTCAACCAGCACGTGGTACTACACCATTTGCCTATGCTACACCGTACAGCAACGCTCCGCTTCAAGAACGTCCTGTTCGTGCAGGTAGTTCAGCGCCTGCCGTTGTCCAAGATGACTTTGACGACGAGTCAGACTTTAACATGGAAATCTATGAGAGCGGTTCTGAAGACTTGGAAGATGATGAGAGCATAGACGACATGGAAATAATTCCTCGAAACCAACCAACTACCGACCAAGGGTCCCAGGGCTGGCAACTACCTGAGGACGAGCCGTGGCCCGGGATCGAAGACCAAGGCGAGGTCTCGGATGGAGAAAATATAGATCCTCACCATACCGATCCTGGCAGTAATGTCAGTAGTCAGCCATCCGAGTATCCCAGCACACAGAACGCCTGGCCTAACGGTAGCACGACCGAATTCCACATTCATGAAGACGACGACAGCAGACGATGAGCTATTTATACTGCGCCCGCTATGCTCGATGTTGCATGAAGGGATGACGATGTTCAACTATATGTATACACTCCCATATCTCCAACTCTTGGCAATCTCACTGCTCTCCTTTCTCACACATTCATACGTTTGGCGTTATTACGGAAAGATTCTGGTTTACAAGGCGTTCCTGCAATCAAGGTTTGGGAGCAACGGTGAGGGAGGAACTAGAGGCGTACGATACATGGTATGGGATGAGTTGTGGTTCTACGAAGGAGTTTGGTATCCATATCACCATGCAGAGATTGTACCTTGATATTGCAGGGAAAAGTCTGTAACCTCGAAAGGATCTTTTGTACCCGATATTTGCTCACCTCCTCTTTGTTCGTCCACAAAGCACATAGCAAGCAATCAAGCTGCAGCTCTCTTCTTTCTCAAAGGCCACGATTTTCTTATGCAAGTGCCTCTTACGTTGGGAATCCGCAACCAAAAAAGTTAGCTTTCAATAAAAATATGAAATCCACTTGATTACATACCAACTGCTTGGCATCTGCTGTTTTCCCACATTGTGGTGTTGATGTTGGGAATCCTCAAGGTTTTGGAAATAGACGCCGAATACGAATAAGGTAAATCACAACACAGTCAAAATAAGCGGCATGATGCCGAGCGGTGAGATTTATGACACGACAACAAAGTCTAGAATCCCCCGAGAACATCCTAGGATAACTTTACAGCGATCAACAAGGACATTTGTTCCACTCAACGAAGTCCTCTGTATAGCTCAGCAATCAACAACTCACCAAACTCTTAGACCATGCCATGTCTTCACTGTTTACAAAGAGAGTCAATGCCTCGGAATAATATGCTTCATAATCATGCAAAACGTCTAACGTGTCTAAAGTGGTATCCGGGTATCAAAGGCCCCTTATCAACATATCCAACCCAACAACTCCTCGCAGCTTCTACGTCTTCAGCTTGGGGTTTTGAGAACCAAGCATCAGACGTAGAAATTCTATTGCAGTAATGAACAACCCAAGTTAACGCCATAGGACTACGCCCTTTCTCGAATGCCATACAGCAAGGGCTTCCCGGTTTTCGGTGCCCTTCTCACACCAAAACATGGCCCATTCTCGCTTTTAGCTCGAGACTTGGATTTGTTACTACGTAGTATAGCAGTAACCCGTGCCGCATAAGCGGGCTGGTATAAAGGTTTCATCAAAACACAATGGTCTCACAACATAGTCGAGCCAGGCGACTAGTACCATTTGTTCTTTAGGTCAAGATTGTAGAGAATCTTACACTTACGCGTCTGGCACATCTTCCCACGGTCGAGAGTTTTGAATCTTGGACCATCAGGGCCTGTGACGTAGTGATATTGACCAAAGAAGCGCCACTGACGGGGGTCAGCAAGAGGATATAGCTCGTCTCCCCAATGTCCACGGTAATGGAACCAAGATGTTGGTGCGTGTGGGTTCGAGGCCGCGGGAACGAGACTTTGAGGTTCTTGTAGATCTTCTGGATCCTGTTCGTATTCTTTCGTGTAGTCGTAATGGTACGCGTAGTTGTTCAGAGATGGGTCCCAGAGAGGCCCCTTATCAGTGACATCCTTGAGAAGCTTGAACGGTAAGATGTAAGCGTGGTTGCCAGGCAGAGCGTACATGGCGTGGGAGCCAACGGCTGAATAGATGACAGGGCGTTCTCCGCGCTTCTCAACAGCTTCAAAGGCATATGCCTGCCCACCCTCGTGCTCTGAGAAGAAGACACCGCGGGGGACGCCATTTTCAAAGCGTACCATGCAGTGTTCCCAATCACCCACATGGTTGCCAAAGCGAATGTTGAGAACAGTTTGGCCAAGATTGTACGAATAAAAGAAGAACCAGAAGGCGTCAATAATGCCGGATCCTTTATCAACAACCACAAGTACGGCTGGAGCTTTTGAGTAGCCATTGGCGTCGGGCTTATGACCGTAAGATTCAGAACGGCGACGATTTTGGAGCTTGCGGTTCCTGGGATTGGATATCCTGTGGACAGGACGGGATTTGTCGACATCGTACCAGGTGGTAGGTTCTCGAAGCTCAGGTTGTCCGCCAGGGTGCCCTATGGGTATATGGTTGTCATCGTCACCATCTTTGTCATCGGGGAATGGGTTAGGAATATTATAGTGTGAATACAGCCAATTGGGCCTATCTTCAACATCGTCGTCGCTTCGGAGGACAACCTTTCCGGAGTACTTGTTCAACTCGTGCAAGTTATGCAGAGTATACTTTTCGGTTGAATTGATAGGCTCATCATCAACGTACGCAGTCATATGCTCGACATGCTGACGAATGTCTGAGGGCCAGAACTCCTCTCCAGAGTAAAGATGTACCAATGGCGCATGCTTCATGACATAGTCGGGGATATCACTAAGAACCCTCCGCCGCTGGGTGGTGTTCCGCTTGTGGTCTTGGAGAGGAATTTCCACTGGTTCCCAAGATAAAGAGCGGCGCTTCAGGTCCCCCCATTCTGGTTCATCGTCCTCATCGTCCCCTCGAGAGGCAGGATCGCTTCGCAAGTGGTGTAGTCCGCATATACTGATCCAACGACAGGCCTGTCGATCTAAGAAGTAGGGGCTGCTGTCTACCCAGCGTCGATCTCGTGCACGCCTCTCAGGGCTCTTTGTTGTTGGGTCTAAAACACGAGGAAGCAACCATGCGCCGAATGTGATAAGCAGCATAAAAGCAAGCACGATGGTGAAGCGGCGTAACCAAATCATGGTGTTGACGGCAATGAGCACGGTAGTTTGAGGCGGTAGAAGCGAGTATCGGAACGCAGCGAGAAGCAATGGAAAGTATCGACGGCACGGCCGGAGGCGTATAGTAGGAAAGTGGAGGATAGGCCAGCTATGTAAGCATCACCAAGAAACGAGAGAGGTTGGATGCCACTGACGGCATATCGTTCAGGGTAGGGCCAGGGCAGTGAAGGGATAAGGAAGCGCAGACAAAGCAGAAAGACATGGTATCTGCGACTATTTAAATAGTGCAAGAAAAAGAAGGTTAATGAATAAGAAGAGTATGGATTTACACTGAGTGAGACTCGACTAGAGTGGGTCCGGGAAGTGGGAAGTGGGGGAGGTGGGATGCAGGTACGTACCGTGATAGCGATGCCCTAACCTGTTTAGGCAATTTCTAGCCTTCCACTTGCAGCAGTTTGTCTGTTGCCCGTTGTGAGTGCCTGTAGTACGAATACGCAAAGTCTGAGGTAAATTACTTTGGTAGCAACTGCAACGTGTTTCAACCTTATTCTTAGGACTAACTATAAATAAATATATATATACAGTATCTTCTATAACGTAGAGTTCAAAGCCCTGCCAACTACCACCACCAATTCTTGACCCAACCTTCTGATTACTACCCTCTGAATCGTGCACCCTGAGGCAAAAATAAACGGGCTCGCCGCAGCACCGCAGGCCCTGGATTGTTTAGCGCAGAGACCCCGACAGGCTTCCCCTCCTGAGCCTCCATCTGGACCCTGCAATCCTGGAATGGACCGAATGACTTGAAGATCCCGTAGCCAGTACCCATGAGAAGCGCGGAGAGGTATGTATCACTAAGTACCGGGTACTTGTATTGAGTCAACTGCGTTTGCAGACGCGGAGATGGAAAGTACAGCATACGAGTACGATCATTTGATCCTTCGACTTTCCTGCGATGATTGTACAGAAAACAGCACGTTCAAAGCCACAAACAGACGAGCTACTCCCAACAAATATTCCTTCATCCTATGTCCAGTAGAAAGGCGGGCTGGTGCATCATGTGTGGTTGTAAATGATTTGGCGTTTCAGTTTCTGAACTACTAACTAATGGAAAAATGGAGGGAAATACTGACGGCTGGATACACTCACTCACTCGACTCATGGGACTTGCCCACGAGGTCTTGTCACTGGCTATCATCTCATCCTTCTAGTGACAGTTTGAGCTCCCATGTTCGGCAAGCCAAGTCCACCATCTGTCAAGTCTCGTGTGCATAATCATATTGCATAAGTAGGTAGCCGCTCTTTTCCTGGGCAGTGACATGCAGCTGCACCCTGACCGCAAAATGTGGTTCTGCTGGTCCCCAAGGATCTAGCTCTTGATGCATCATATGCACCATCACAGAGTCGACGCGGTCAATCAATATACCTCCACTGTTGTTCTGTCACCGCCACATGGTGGCCCAATTCTCAACCGTAACACCCTCAAAAACCATCCTATTCATTGTGGGCAAGAATGCACCACGGGTATCATAGTCTCATGCGCTAAAAGCCAATGTCATGCTCGCGTCTGCCCACCTTGATAAATCCCAATTCTATCATGTTAAAACGACTCTGATATCCCGCACTTTGGACAAATTTCTTAACGGCTTGTTCATTCAATCTGCCATTGACATGTCTTCGTCTTCATCCTCGTCCTCGTCTGTGTCGCTTTGATCGTCGTTATCTTCACCTTGATCCATGTCTTCGTCCTCTCTCCCATAGAGCTCATTCCATCTGCCTGGTGTAGGAGTCGAAAGCGTGCCTTCACCTGCAGGGCTCTCCAGATATCTCGTTGCTGATGATGTTGGGGCGTTTGTCTCTGCCACTGGCCCGTGATCGCGGCCACGGCCAGCTCGAAGTCTGGGCCTACCACCTCTGCGCCCACTTGCACGTCGTCGCTCGCGCTTTGGGATAACCTCCTCTCCATCCTCATTGAGTAATCTCCTCCTTCGCCGGGGCTTGTAGTCAGGGTCTCGGTTATCCTTAAAATCTTTACCCTCGCCATCTTTCGCCCATGCAGTGACATGGTCTGTCTCGCCTTTCACCCTCTTGAGCGCCATGAAGTTTTCCAAGAATCGCGTCTGCTGAGCTCGTTCTCCGGATCTATCCTTTCCTACGGGAATTCGGATATTCCATTCCTCTCTGATCGCAGCCAGCGGGTCTTCCTTAATGACTTTAGGTTTGACTAGGCGCTCCGAAGTTGCGATCCTTGATGCGCAAGCACCGAGAAAATCAATGTTTCCGTCCAGGTGGCGTAGGGCAGGGAGAGGATGCTGATTATCCCGTGAAGCAAAAATGGCTTCAGTACCAATGATTTCTGCCCATGAACCTTCAAAGACACGGCCCTTGTATGATATAATTGGGTGTTGCGAATGGAGCTCCAGAATCTGAATATCTTCGGTTTCGCCGCGAGCTTTCTCTCCATCGTCTCTTGCGCCGTTCTCTGCTTCGCCTCTATCCACTCCCTTGCCTTTGTCATTCCTTAGTTGCGGGTCGATCTCGGGCTCGTCATCGTCGGCTTCTGGCTCTGGCAGTGGTTCGTTGTCGTTATCATCGTCATTGTCGTCTCCTCCATGGGTACCCCTCAAACTAGGGTTGTGATCGAGCCAATTTTTGTAGTAGCCACCTCGGCTGTGGTGAGGCGCCCTCGATTGTCGATCTTTAAATTCGGGAAACGAAAGATCGAGTGTTAGATAGTAAGTCTGTGCCGAATAGTCAGCCAGCTGCACATGTTAGATCTGAGTAGGCTGGATTTTAAAAGCACCTCAGTTTCAGTGGTGGAATACTCATACTCCCACTCTTCTTGTTCATCCCGTTCGATTTGATCTTGAACATTGAGGGCTGCCGGTGCATCAGCCAATCTCGCCTCGTCCATCGAGGAAGCCATAGTGTGTGTGTGTGTGTAAAGAGACCACGAGGAAAGAGGTTTCCCCGAAGGGTTGCTCTTAAAAGCGAGTTTGATGCGACAAGACAAGCTAAAGTTTGAGGAATCGTTGCTTGTTTTTGTTGACAAACGTTGAGTCGCGAAACTTTTAGACTGAAGCGCGCCAACAACAGCTCAAGGTAGGTACTTGCCAATTGGAGGCTACAGGTCGGTCAAGGGTGGCACTTGAAAAAAGTCCAGATTGCAGGGATTAGGCGGGGCATTTTCTGAGGCTCGCGACTGCCCCGCTACCGCTGATTGAATTTCGGAGACAGGCTGTGAGTCTTATTAGCTTTGAACTCGTCTACCTACTGTACCTAGGTTGTTGACTCACCCATCGCGTAAAGGAACTACATATACTCATCTTACTTGCCACTTGGTCTCACTCCCTACGAGTTCCCATCTTGATCGCATTTGTGTCGTCACATCTAGGGCAAGATGCCCACTGTCCATCTATTAGACTATGTCGCCGGCAACGTCAGAAGCCTGGTAAACGCCATTGAGAAGTCCGGATACGAAGTTGAATGGGTTCGATCACCAGAGGAGGTTCCCAAGGCAGAGGTCCGTCAGCTCCGTTCTATCATCTCATCCATCATGGCTGATGCATTCTAGAAACTCATCCTCCCCGGTGTCGGCCACTTTGGCCACTGTCTATCTCAGCTCTCCCAAGCCGGTTACCTTGAGCCAATCCGAAAACACATTTCCGATGGAAAACCCTTTTTCGCTGTTTGCGTCGGCCTGCAGGCTCTCTTTCAAGGCTCCGTCGAGGACCCCGACGTCCCTGGCCTAGGAGTCATCCCAGCTACTTTGGATCGGTTCGAAGACTCGAGTAAATCAGTGCCACACATCGGATGGAACAATGCTTCCACCGGTGGACGGGCCATGTATGATCTCCAGCCGAATTCCAAGTACTACTACGTTCACTCTTACAAGTGCCCTTACAAGGCGGGTGAGCTTGAGTCTCAAGGATGGACCGTCGCGACCGGAACTTATGGTACCGAGACCTTCGTGGGTGCCATCGCCAAAGGAAACATTTACGCAACACAATTCCACCCAGAAAAGTCTGGTGTGGCCGGTCTAAGAACACTCCGTGCCTTTCTTACAGGCGAAGGTCTGAAGAGCCTCGGCACCGTTGTTGATGAGGCTGTTGCCAACGCACCCCTCAAATTCGAGGACAGCCTAACACGACGAGTCATTGCGTGTCTTGATGTGCGAACAAACGACCAGGGTGACTTGGTTGTAACAAAAGGCGACCAATATGATGTTCGTGAGAAGGGCGATGACCGAAACGTCCGCAACCTGGGCAAGCCTGTTGAGATGGCCAAGCAATACTACGAATCTGGTGCGGACGAGGTGACCTTTCTCAATATCACTTCTTTCCGGGACTGCCCAATTGCCGATCTACCCATGCTCGAGATCCTCCGTCAAACGTCTCGCACCGTGTTTGTGCCTCTGACAATCGGTGGTGGTATCCGTGATACCGTGGACACAGACGGCACAAAGGTGTCAGCCCTTGAGATTGCTACCATGTACTTTAAGTCTGGTGCTGATAAGGTCTCAATCGGTTCTGATGCCGTCCTCGCTGCTGAAGAGTATTACTCTCTTGGTCGTAAGCTCTTCGGTAACACCGCCATCGAGCAGATCTCGCGGGCCTACGGTAACCAGGCTGTGGTCGTGAGCATCGATCCCAAGCGAGTCTACGTCCCCAAGCCTGATGCCACTCGTCACAACATCATCAAGACGCAGTTCCCCGGTCCCAAGGGCGAGGAGTACTGTTGGTACGCCTGCACCATCAAGGGCGGCCGTGAGACTCGCGATATGGATGTCGTTGAGCTTGTGCAGGCTGTTGAAGCCATGGGAGCTGGAGAAATTCTTCTCAACTGCATAGACAAGGACGGCACCAACAGTGGCTTCGACCACGAGCTCATCAACCAAGTCAAGGGTGCTATCAAGATTCCCGTCATCGCCTCCAGCGGTGCTGGTAACCCAGGCCACTTCGAGGAGGTGTTCAACAAGACTACCACTGATGCCGCCCTGGGTGCTGGCATGTTCCACCGCGGCGAGTACACAGTCAAGCAGGTGAAGGACTACCTGCAAGAAAAGGGCCTGAAGGTGAGGCAATTTGAGGAGGACTTTTAGCTACATGGTTAAATAAATCAAATGGGACAAATTTATAGAGCACTAGACGAGTTTGTAAACAGTTGCTGTGGTATTATCTCAACTAACAGGCACATACTACATAAGAAGTCATCGCCATGGAAGCCATAATACAGAGACACCTATACGCTCCAACACCTTGAACTTGTTGATCAAAGAAAGAGATGCGCCAAAAGCCCTGGGGTTGTTCAACTTTTCTGCAACTCAACGCCCAATGCTAACAGACTTGAACAATAGCAGAGCAAACCGCCGAGCGAGCCTCCAGAATTTGTTTTTTGGTAAACACCAAACGAACAGAAATGACATAAGAGAGACCAAAGGAAAGCACATCCACTCTCCTAAACTCCACGAAAGACGGAAGAGAGATGATACCTATAGCTCCATACCCATCAACATCCACCTCTTGCTCGTGACATCGAGATCGTGAGCCCAGTGATCCAGGGTAACCATGTCAAAGCCAACCCACTGCAGGCTCTTGGACAAAGAGTGCGCATCGTCAGCAGGGATGCGTCTGTCAATGCAAGTGACAATGTGGGAACAGTCCAGAGGACCGTCGGCCAGTTCGATAAGGGCCATGAGACTAGAACATGTTAACAATTGCGTCAAAAATTCGAGGGTTAAGCAGTGACATACGCCTTCTTCAGGTCTCGGCCAAGAACGCCTTCGATGTCAAAGAAAACAAAGAGAGATTTCTCCTCTCCGTCATCAGCAACAAAGGCACGGAAGCTCGCACCGCCGGCATAGTCCCACATCTCCAGCCAAGCGGTAACCTCAAAGGCAGATAGCTTGTCGTCGGAAACGGGCTTGAAGTGTTCGGGAAGCCGGTCATCGGGCGGCGGCGTTTGTAAATAAGCACCAGACAGGCCGGAGCCATTCATCGACGAATTCCTCTCACCGCGGAAAGCCGTCTTCATGGACTCGCAGAAGAATCTCTCACATTCTTCCCTGATCGAGAGTGCTGCCCCCCCTCGTCGGCCCAGGCGCCGGCCTGGGATCTCGCGCTTCTTGTTCTTGGGCAGAAGGGCGAGCTCGTTAGACGAGGTTAATGCGGCGAGGGGGGGGCTTGTTGGAGGGGATGGTAGTCCTGAGGAAGGGACCTCAGGAATACCACTCGGCCCCTGGAAAGAGAGTTAGCATGGTGGTTTAGGGATGAGATTTAGTACATGGATTAACGTACCTGCAACCCCGGTAGTGCAGTAGTGGAGGCCCTTGAGGTTGGCGACAGAGTCGACGATGTAGCAAGAGGCAAGGACATCGACCTTGTGGGCAACGTCCTCGCCATAATTACTACTGTAATTCAAATTTTGGTTATTCATTGGCGCCATTGCTGATGATGCTTCGGGGGTGTCGAGCTGAGTGTTGTTGTTGTTGATGGTAGAGCCGAGGTTATGAATCGACGGAGGTTGGTGACGGCGTCGGGGGAGTATAAATCCTTTTGAAGAATTTGCAGTTTATCTCGAGATGTTGAGTGGGCAAAGTGCGATTACGTGCGACGACGTTTTCGGTGCTTGGAGAGAGCTGAGCGTAGAGGGAAGCTTAGTTTTGGGCAGCGGTGAAGATGAGGTGAGTGAGACGAGAGTCAAGAGGAGAGAGGATGTGTCAGGCTTAAGGCTTAAAGATAAGACAGGAGGAGCCAGAAATTTGGGTGACTGGGGCGCTCGGGGCAATGCATTCACCCTTCCTGTGGGTGCGGGCGCTAGGGCCCTTGGTGGGACCCCTCACCTGAGGCTCTGGAATTTTGTGCACCACAGTGGAGAGTGATTGCCACTGCAGCAAGCTGCCTCGGGGGATGTACTGTGCGTTTACTGTGCTGTATTAATCACTGCATGATAAATCACGACATGGCCAAGACTGATTGTCAGTCATACATAAACTTGGTCATAACTTGCATGGTCTTGATTAAATTACATATTTCAAGTTCCTGATTATTATGAAATATCATAGCTAATTCCTAATAAATATGGATCATAGTCATCATACTGACCAGCTAGATACTGTACTGCAATCGCTCAACTACCCAGCTGGCATATGCTTTCGCACTAGCAACGCCTATAAATCTGAATCTGTGCTAGGCGCAACACATGGCCGACTCGACTGGTTGAGGGCAATCTGTAGGTCTAGCCAACTGGCCATAGAATGACGATGATAAGATACAGCTACCTACCTCATCCAAGGTGGGAAGTTAGATCACAAGTTAGTTAATTGGCAGATAACGCGCAAAGCTGAGACCTATACATAACGTTTTCAAGACAGTCTGAGTTAAAATGCATGATATGCCAGCGTATCAGCCACTTGTGGCCGAAGAGTCTAGAATTCTCTACTCGCATCCTCAACAATGCTGCCCAGCGCTTACACACCAACCTACCCGCCGCTTCCGTGGCACCGTAGAGCAGTGATGAGCACAGTTCTTGGTGTCACCCATGCTGTGCCACAGTATTGTCACGTTACCCTTTGGGTTGATACAGTATCATGATGCAGAAGCTGTTACCGTGTTTGTAAAACCCAGTTTGATGCTGGATCTTTTTGTTTGCCACATCAATCTCTTCACATATATGACCTGATAGTCATGCTTTTTAGATATCGCCTGTAATTGATTAATAACTTTTATTCTTCATGATACTGCTTCGACTCATCCTTGTCTGCTAAAACCATCAGCATTCTCCCAGTTTGGAGCTAAACAACGTGTATGTAAGTTGATTGGTGGATACCCATTTCCATGCGCGTGGTGCCACAGCCCAACGCCGCGTTTTGCTTTCATCCGGGGGACACACCCGTAGACCAAGACAAAACCATCCCTAAAACCCATGTCTGGCGGCCGTTGTTGCTGCAGCCAGAGACATGATCAACAGGCCAAATACTGCATCCGACCTTTGGCTTTGACGTCTATCCTCACGAGACCAGCTACTAGAGGCATGCATCTGTGGAGATGTGACTACGCTCATAGGCCAAGCAGGAAAGCTGTCACCATCATTCATTCCCCTGAAACAGTTCAAATTGACTTCATGACTCGGTGCTTTAGTGGCTGGTATTTTCATCGAGGAATATCAATGTCTTCTATACCCACAACGCAGCGTTTATCCGTCAATCTTATCCCAGATCATTACTTGTTTCCAGTGCTACTTGGTTGAGCCGAGGATATCATACCCAAAACATAACGACAAGCCAATTAGTCTGGTAGGCTCACAAGAGCAACTTGTAGCCGTCCCAATGAGCAGACAAGGTAGGTATTCATCCGCCAAAACCGACATTAATATACTATCATACAGAGTACACCACATCTCCCACATCACAGATGTACTATCCTACGTAGCTTGTATTCCAATGCAGCTTATCTTTAAATTTCATCACGCATGTCGTGCGCTCAGGCTCGCAAATGCATCTGGACTGTGCCGCCCATTTGTCCATGCAAGGTCCAGGCCAAGGTTCATGCTCTCTCTGCTTCTTGCAGCAAAGGGATCCGAAGCGACCGTTGCATTCGTGTTGACAATGGCGCTAGGAGAAGTTGCGTTGCTCATGAACGGGTTCGTGCTAGGCGATAGTGGCTGAGGAACGCTGTGGTTCTGTTGCACAGAAGCCATGGGTGTTTGCATGGTTTGGTTTTCAGGGATGCTGGGCGGCCGAGAAGATTGTATGGCCTGCGTCGCCTGGTATGAGGGCTGGGTCGCTTCAGCACCTGGCTGTTGCAGGCTCGTCTGGGGGTAGTTATTGAAAAGAGCCATGATCGAGGCCTTGTCTGGTCTCTGGGGCTGGTAGAATTGCTGCTGTGGCATCTGCGGTTGCTGCCCATAGAATTGCTGCCCAGTCTGCTGTTGAGCAAAGGGGTTATTGGCCGCCTGAGGCTGGTTCTGCATTTGTTGAATAGCCTGCTGCTGGCCAAACAGTTGTTGTCCCATATGTGCCGCTGGATGTCCCACATTTGTAAAGAATGGATTCGCGTTGGTTTCGGGAGGGTTCATGGGGGCTGGGCTCTGATACACTGCCGAGCCCTGGAATGAAGTTTGCGTTTGCTCTGGTATCTGACCCAGGCCCGGCGACGCGATCCGGGTCGGTGATCGTGCAAAAGGATTATACCCTGTAGGTGCTTGGTTCGTGTTAACTTGTTGGATGGGGTGAGGTGTATGCTGCAGTTGCTGCTGAGCCGTGTTTGGGGGGTTCGTGAAGAAAGGATTATATCCTGTCGACTGCGCCTGGAGTGGCTGAGGATATGTCATGCTGTTACCGAAACTTAAGGATGCAAACCCACCCGGTGTCGTGGGTGCTGAAGGGACTACCTGTTGGTACCCTGTCGACTGTTGCATTGGCTGCGACGCAGGTCCTCCGGTATGGTGAGGAAACAGGGGTTGTTGAGGAGAGAGCGACATGTTCTGGAATGCCTGGCTGAACGCATCGGTCTGCTGCTGTGGCTGTTGTTGAACGGCGGGAGCACCGAATGGATTTGTTTGGCCGTACGGGTTCCGGTTCTGGAGGCTCCCTGTGGATTGTGCTGTCTGGGGTTGAGCCGTGCCCAGATTATCGAATGGGTTCGTCGAGGCACTCGACGGAGTAGTCGGACGATCTGTGGCTGAACGAGAAGGGACACTGAGACCTGCACCGAGTCCTAATCCGCCAGAGCTTGGTGTCAGCGGCGTCAAAGACCTTGATGTACGTAAAGTCTGCTCTCGGGGCGATGGTGTGGGCAGAGGCGAGGGACGGCCGCTGCCCTCGCCCAAGCGCACCAGTGTCTCGATTGCTCGCTCGATGTTGCCATTGACACCCTTCAGCACTAATGCGTTCCGCTTAGCATCCTGAAAACCCATGTCCTGTAGCCTTGCCATCTTTTGCTCCATTTCATCCGGCTGATCAAGGTCCAATGTAGCCCCAAAAACCTTGGATGGCTTATTAGGCGGCCTCGGGGACTCGCTGGATGGAGCCTGCGCAACCGCTATCGTTTTGGCATCCTTCTTCGACTTTGATGACAGGGGAAAGATGGACGAGGCTGATCGGAATCCAAACTTCGAGTTCTTGGGCGGCAACGGGGGAGGCGTTCCCTCACCCAAGTGAGGAGACTTTGGCTTTCCTGTTCCGCTGGCGGTATTGTTCATGTACTTTTGTCGGATGAATCGTTCCATTGCGGAATCGGCTTCGTCAGCATCGACCGGGACGGGTGGCTTGCGATGTTCGGGGTTGTAGATGTTGTTCGATGTAACATTTCCAACCTTGCGCATATTCTGTTTTTTCGTGTAAGCTGCAAGTTATTCCTGATGAAATTGCCGGGGCGTTTCAGTTGCTCACATCGACTTGCTCGTTAGTCCAGCTGTCCATACTCAGAGACTTGACTTTGGAGATGTGTGTGCCCAACTTTCGATGAATCGCAGCACATCTCATGCACAAAAATACACCCAACTATAACACACATTAGTTCCATACAGAGATTGGTACACGATAGGGGCGCATACACTCCATGATGCCCAGGCTTAAAACGGACTTCAAGTTAGCATATATCCAGCATTATTTCCCACGTCGAGTCCAGGATAAACTTGACTGCAATGGGGCATACCTGGATTACGCGCATGACAGTCGGCGCACATGTTATTACCCGGGACATTGTGCACAAGTTCTTGAAGAGCTTTCTCATTCCGCGCCTGCTGGCGCTTGCTCAACATACTCGACATGACAACAGGTCCAGACAGGCCAAGGCTTCGAGCACCTCGACAACAAATGCAGTATCAGCGCGACGTGTCTCGTGGTGTAACCGTCTCGAGTCGATCGCAGAGTCACAGTGAGTTCGCGCAGGACAAAAGTCGACGATCGAAAACTGAATAGGTACGGACGCCGGAGAATGGGACGCGGCGTCGACAACGGAGGGCGGGAAGAAGCAAAGAATTAACGTTGGGATTGGATGCGATGCAATGCAATGCAAGCGGGAAAAGCAATTATGACAACAATGTATGCGAAATGATAGACAAGGAAGATGCAAAATTGGACGTTGATAAAGTCAAAGGAAGAAGGAGGAAAGGAAAACCCCAGGAGATGGAAAGACTAAGTTAACGTAAGGTACGAATGGATACAGTAGGTAATTACTGCTGCCCTCTCCGATTCAGGTCCAAGCGGGTGCGGGTGCAAGAGCAGCGGGATGCACTTGCCACGTTCTGGCGTTGCGTCTAACTGAGTTGATCGTAAAATTAATTAAATAGGCAGGTACCTGACATATCTTATCATCCAGAGGCGAGTTGAAAAGGGGCATGGGAAAGTCATCCTTTCTTAGGCTCAATCATCCGGCCATAGAGGCAGAGGAAATTTAAGTAGGCCGTGGAAGCCCTCCAACGACAAATACAGGCCAGCAGTATCCTCGATGAACCCCTGGGCTGGGCTTGAGAAGGGTTTCCTCGTCCCCTAAGCCACGGTGGAGTTCCATCTCGGTGCTCAGATCCACTGGTCACTTCAGGTAAGGTCGGGTTTGGTGTCTATCCCAACTTGGTCTAGACATGGACTTAGTTGGCCAATTCGCCAGTAGAAGTTGTCTCGATGGCTTCGGCTTCTTGGCTCGACGACGGCGTCAGGGGCAGGTCGCGTGGGTGAGACAGGGTTGAGGTTAGGAACAAGAATCTCGAGTGTATCCATACTTGGGGCTGAAGATACAGTTCACGATGATCTTCTGGGGCTAACCTGAACCTGGGTTAATGGGACGGCGCCGCAAATGAGATGAACCCAGTAGTGGTTCATTGTCTGCATTTCCTTTGATGAGGGATGATTGTCGGCTTCGACCGATCCCAATTTATAGTTACATTCCTAGGAGAGTCTGGAGCAAATCCGTGTTCGAGCTCAACTTACAAATGCACTTACGGCGCCATGCCAGTGGTGATATTCTGCTTGCGTATTATAACCACCGCGCAAGTTCAGGAGCACAGAAACACGTTACCTTATCTGGGTACCTAGGCATGTTAGTGAACATTGACATAGGGATGTACTTATGTAGTAGTCCCTGGGTTTTTGCGTGCGTATAACTAGGCGGTTGTGATTCAGCGACGCCTTTGCTTCAACATCCTGAGTGTCAGTTTCAGGGTAGCACCAAGGTGAAGCTACAATACGAGTCTATGAATAGATTTACCTACTTAGTATTACGCAGGTACTAGTTATAGGTACCTGTTCTTAAAACTCACCCTGGTCCAGGCTAAAAATCGACCAACAATGTACGAAATGGGCATTGTTCTCGAGTTTAAATCATAATCCCGAGCCTACTGAAGGGTCCTTCCCGATCAACCCTGTTAATATGATGAACCTTCCTCCCGAGACCAGACCGCAAGGCAGAGCAGAACCTACCTAGGTACCTATACAGAAGTGACAGGCTTCAGACAGAAATCATTGTTCAGCTGCAGATTAATACATCATTAGCAAACTTGCAATCACACAAGTCACAGCGTTCCTGAAGCTGTTTGGCGACAGTTCGACTGGCGGCGACTTGAACTTGCTGGTTACATCATTCTATACCTACCTACCTACCTTTTCCGTATAAGTAAATACGAGCTCGGCACGTCATATTACCTACCTATGCAGGTCAACCGAGGGCTGTAAACTGGTCAATCGCGAAGACCTCGTTAGTTTTCGTACCCATTCTACAATTCAACCTTTTCAGCATTCCTCTCAGAGATATTTGATCGTCCTTTGAAATTCGTGTCAATTCTTCCGACCTCCAGCCACCTCCGTCGCCCCTTGCCAGGACCCTTCTTCCCAACCTTCGCTTACCCAGCCCATCCCAACCACTTAATCCTCGAATTGCCCACTTGGAACAGCAAATAGCCTCGCAAATTTCGTTCCTGCTACTAGACACCCAGAAAAGGACCGGACCTGTGGCTCCTCTAGGTGGCTGGTGGCTGTACATCTCCAATCTGTCAGCCACCTTAGCAAAGCTCGCTTTGCCCCCAACGTGCAGGGCCCCTGTTCAGCCCAATACAGACCATGACTACACGAACGCTAGCTTATAGTCGTTTGGTAGCTGCCTCGTGCTCGAGCTGCTGTCGACCTTACGGATACACGTATAGCCCAGCCCACTGCATACGTATTACTACACCAGGGATTGGCGCGAAACTCTTGGCTTTGGCGCCTGCCAGTAGGGTCAAACGTAAGGAGGACGAGTTCCATTGTCAGCCACCCCTTGCGCAAAATCTCACCTACTCTCGAAACCTGTCTTTATCAACATTAGGAGCCATCTTCCCAGCCGCAGCCCGAACCTTCGGAAAATTCCAATCTCGAATTCGAACGAGCTGGCATGGTCTTTTGCTAAAGACTGCAACCCCCGCCTCCGAATTCGTTTCCCGAGCTTCCCGATAGCTCTTTCGAAGTATATACCTCTTGTCGAATACGGAATTTATCGAACCCTACGTCAGGGATACGGTGACCACATTATACACAATGGCGGGCATTGAGAAGCTTGAGGTTCACAGCAAGGCAAGTCACCAGCCCCTCCTCTCGTGACTGATGCCACATTAGGCCTCTGATAGTACAACGGTTTCGAATACCTAGCTAATAACTACCAGTCGTACATCGTCCGCTGGGTCAAGGTTGACGAAGGAAATACACTATCGTGGAGCGTACAGCCTCACAAGAAGTCCATGTACGTACCTGTTCCTCCGTGCCTTCAAGTACCCGTCTACCTAGCCAATAAACCAAATCTCCATGCTAACGCAACAACAGCAATTTTGGCCTCGTCAAACATCCTGGGAGCGGTACCGCTACTTTTGCGTCCTCAACTGTCGATGACTTCGATGCTGGAGATGAAGAAACTCGTGGCACCTCGGATGGCAAAGCCAGCCGGTTTCCCAAGAAAGATACCAATGCACAGGAGCTGCTTAAGAGCAAGGGTTTTATTCCTATCAAATGGATAGGTAAATGTGAAGCGGATAAAGTGTCAATCGGCACATTTGACGTTAAACATGACCAAAGCGGAATGTACGGCCTCGTGTTCGACAACACGTTCTCGAAACAGACATCCAAAACAGCAACCTTTGTTGTCATGACCTATCCAACAGGAGCACCGCCCCAGACCTCGTCACACTTACCAAACCTCCAGGCACCCAAAGCTGCAACCAGCCAAACGAGCCTCGGACGGCATAGTAGCCCGAAACTCGACGGAGCTGCATCTGCCTCGCTAGATAGCCTCCACAGCCATAACGCAGCGGGAAAGGCGGCCTCTGTCTCTGGACGGAGTGATGGTGGTTCAAGCAACTATCACGTAGGCGTCTTGCACAAGCGGCGTCGTAAGAAGGGACAGGGCTACGCACGCCGGTTCTTCTCACTCGACTACTCCACATGCACGTTATCGTACTACTATAACCCCAAATCATCTGCTCTTCGAGGCGCCATTCCCCTGAGCTTGGCTGCCGTTGCTGCCGACGAACGACGCAGAGAAATAAGCATTGATTCAGGCGCCGAGATCTGGCATCTTCGAGCCCCTAACGACAAAGAATTCCAAGAATGGGCACACGCATTGGAAAAGGCGAGCCGCGTCGCGAGGGGGCTGGAAGACACGGATCAGCCCAAGAAAGATACACTCAAGGTCAACACGCGCCAGCTCCAGCCTGTCCAACAATCTTCCCCACATGAAGACCGAGAATGGGAACAAGTTGAAGCCTTGGTCAGCCGCGTTGTTGGCACACGCGATGCTCTTCGACGTTTGACACAAGAAGTAACTGCCCAGACAAAAGCACCAGCTGCTAGCTCTCAGTATCTTTCACCTGCACCTGCGACGAGCGCGGTTGAGGAGGGCGATACTTATTTTACTCCTCCCCAGAACGCCGAGAAGCGCTCCTTCTGGAGAAGAAAATCGACTACTCCTGCGGTATCCCCTTCAACGTTGAGCACAGCAACGCCTGCAGCAGTGCCTGCAACGAGCGGCGCCACGCCGGCCGACTCAACACCTCTGCCAAACCATTCACGGAGACAATCCAAAGGCCTCATCCGAGAGGAGAACTCGTTGCAGGACCACTGCCAATCACTCCTAACCGATCTCGATTCAGTCGTATCCGAGTTCACGAGTCTTATCAGCAACAGCAAACGCCGTCGCATGCCGGTGCCGTTATCTGCAGGCGGCATATCGAGGAAGAGCATAGACAGCGTTTCCACAGCTGATGAGTTCTTCGATGCCGAGGATGCCAACTCTGGCGTTCTGAAAATTGACGGCAGCGAAGATGAAGAAGCTTCACGCTCAGACGAGGAAGAAGAGGGAGCAGACGGAGAAGATTCTTTCCGGGATAACTCTTCTGTGTCATCTATTGGGGAGAACGACACTACGAATTTGGATGATGCGTCTCATCTATTCCCCGCAAAACCCAAGAGCCTCACTCCCTTACCTATTGACCAAGCCGTTACGAGAAGATCAACCATACCACCTGCGGCTGCTGCGGCTCCCAGTTTGATCGCATTCTTCCGGAAAAACGTTGGCAAAGATTTTAGTACCATCAGTATGCCTGTTACCGCAAATGAACCCACCTCAATGTGCCAGAAAGTCGCCGAACAGTTGGAGTACGCACAGCTGCTAAACCAGGCGGCGAAGCAATCTTCCCCTACAGACCGACTTCTGTTCGTGACAGCGTTTGCAGTCTCGCAATTTAGCAGTGGACGAGCCAAAGAACGCGCTATACGAAAACCCTTCACCCCTCTGCTTGGTGAAACCTTTGAGCTTGTCCGAAGTGAAAAGGAAGTCCCCGGAGGTTTCAGACTCTTGGTAGAGAAGGTCCAGCATCGACCTCTTCTTTTGGCGATGCAGGCCGACTCAGCCAACTGGTCTTTCTCCCAATCACCGGCACCCGGACAAAAGTTCTGGGGCAAGAGCGCCGAGATCACGACAGATGGTCGCGTGCGAATTATTCTACGTCTGTCTAATGGCTCCGAGGAGCGATACTCGTGGAACATTGCCACCATGTTCCTGCGCAATGTGGTCATGGGCGAAAAGTACGTTGAACCCGTAGGCACAATGCACGTTGTCAATGACAGCACCGGCCACAAGGCTGCGATCGAGTTCAAGAGCAAGGGGATGTGGGGTGGACGCACTGAGGATGTCAGCGTAGAAATCTTCAACCCTGAAGGAGCCAACACCGGAAGTGGCTTGGTAGGCACGTGGACGAGCGGCTTGAAGACTACCGGCAAAGGTGGCGGCCAGGAGATCTGGCGTGTCGGCTCGCTGGTTGACAATGCGGCTCAAACGTTTGGCCTTACAACGTTTGCTGCGAGCCTCAATGATATAACCGAGCTCGAAAAGGGCAAACTCCCTCCTACAGACTGCCGTCTGCGACCTGATCAGCGCGCATACGAGCAAGGCGAGATCGACGAGGCTGAGGATCTGAAACAAAAGTTGGAGGAAGCTCAACGTACTCGACGACGAGAGCTAGAGGAGCGAGGCGAGGCATATAAGCCTAAATGGTTTGTGAGGGTTGAAAACGCCCCAGAGGGCGAAGAAGTTTGGAAGCTCAAGACAGGCAAAGATAGCTACTGGGAGGAGCGCGCGAAGGGAAGCTGGCAAGGGGTTGAGGATCTCTTTAAGCCTTCTTAAACGTTATATGCTCCGAATAGAAATGATTGGATTGGATTCATGACGATACCCATAGTTGAATAGAATTGTGTATCCAGAGGGATGCCCTGGCGTGACTTGATGTGTTTGGCAAATGTGAGAGGTAGGATAGATAGTGCATAGAAGGTCAGTTAGAACATGTGTTTCATTGCAACCCAAACAAGTAGATCAAGACGGAGATTAAAGAAAGGGTCTCTGTCGAATAGGTAAAGTGTCACTTGAAATCTCCTATTGCTTCCTAAGGGCCTCGGAAAAGCTTGGCTTTAAGATAGAGTATCAACCCGTCGCATGGGAGGCTGTCAAGATGCATGGATGTGACGGACCCTGGTGATTATTCTAGATGAAAAGAGGGCCCTGGAACTGCACGCCTGACTTTAAAAGACGCAAGAGAGGCAGGCAGGGCGAGATGAGTTTCACGAGAGAGACATTCTTGGCTTTACTTGGCAGATCTTGAGTTTAATTTTCTGTGGTGGAGGCAGTGCAGCGGTTTGGTGATCCATATGACGATTGAAATTTGGCCAGCGTCTCAGTCGAGCTGGGGATCCAAGGCCCAAGTTGGATGGATTCGTTTGGCGGGACGGGAGTGGCAGAGCTAGCCGGGCCCCTGAAGATCGAAGGCGAGTGGCTATGGAAGCCAAGTGATTGAGATTTGATTGTTGTGGGTGATTATAATAGAAAAACCTGTAACACTGCAAAGTATCACGCTGAGAGACCGCGGCAAATGCCAAACTCGTTACATAGTAGGAACGAACAGGGCGAGTTTCAGCGACGCGCCAATCGTTGATCAGAACATGTCTCAAGGGGGTATGGTATATACGGGTGATGTAAAGGAGAGGGGTGTTATGAGCAAGAAAAAAGCATTACGACGACTGTGGTGGGTCATGATGAGGATTGACCGAAATCCAAGAGCTGGAAACGAAAAAAGGATAGGTAACCATAACCAGTTGAAGGAGAATCCAGTTGGCGCCAATGCGCTACGAGCCTTGGGACTTGCTAACTTGTCACGGCGACGGATGCGTTGTGTTTTTGGCGTCTTGGGTTTGTGGCTGCGCAATTTTATTTATTGACACGAGTACAGTACAGTAGCTACTGTAAACATTGGCAAAGTTTCAAGACACGAAAACAAAGGGTTTTGCTTGGGAATCTTCATTGACCATGTACTGTGATAGGCTGTGAAATATCACTGCAGCGCATTAACTGATGCGTGCCCATGTGTGCCTCCTCTCCCGCTACAGAAGTATTAGCAGAGGTACCATCAGGTCTGTTCTCTTCACTTCAATATTGTCAACCCATCATCATCATGCCTTTGTTTGGTGTCGATTCCGTCGTCAAGTGACATTGAAATTACTGGACCAGACGCGCCCCACGTTCAATCCCCAACCCATGGCTTCCCCTAGCGCTTTCTGTGGCCCACGGCCCATTTAGAATGGATGCATGGCAGTCTATCCAAGGATGGAAGAGGTAAATCCACAGGCGTTACAGCGTCTATTACGCTTGGACGAGCAATGGCCAAGGAGATTGGGCCATCTTTTTCATGTACTTGGTGCACCGGGTCGTCCAAATACAGAGTATACAAGCATGTACATGGCACGTCGCATCGAGATATCGCGACGCCCCCGCCAAGATAGCTTGGATAATAGACCAGGGATCCAATAGTAATCAATCGTCCATCCCTTGGTCTTGTCCTGCTCGTGAAGGTAGTCTTGTACTCTAGCGTACCTGGTGGTTCTCCCCAGCTGGCGGCCCTTTTAAACCCATTCATTCCAACCTCTCCCGCTTCACACTCGCTTTCCCTCTCCTCTTCCTCCCTCCATTGACTTGATTTAATTCTTTCAATTGCCATTCCACCGGTGGACACTTTCTGTCGTTCTCGCCCGGTCTTCCTTCTTCCTTCGTTCCTACTCCAATTCCCTCGCTTTTGGACTTTTTCTATTTTGACTATAATTCTTTTACTCACCAGATACACTCATTCCCCACCACTCCCCGGCCCCATACTTGAACTGCTCGCGACAATTGAATCGTATTACTCCGTCATATTCAACCAATTCACAATGAAGTCTGTTGCTCTTCTCTCCGTCTTGGTGGCCGTCGGATCGGCCACCCCTACTCTCAAGGAGCCCCCCAGCAAGCGCTCATCCCTCCCCACTATCTCTGCTTCAGGCAATGGTGAGTGCTTCAACTCGTCCATATTCCAAACAACACCTTCAATACTAACCCGACTCTAGCTTTCTGGGCCGGTGACGAGCGATTCTACCTCCGAGGTATCGACTACCAGCCTGGTGGTGCCTCCGCGAACGAGGACCCTCTCGCCGATACCAAGGTCTGCAAGCGCGACATCAAGCGCTTTAAGGATCTCGGTGTGAACGTTATTCGTGTCTACGCCATCGACAACAAGGCCGACCACGACGAGTGTATGAAGGAGCTCGCCGACGCTGGCATCTACCTCGTCCTCGATGTCAACACACCCAAGTACTCCATCAACCGTGCGACTCCCGGTCCTTCCTACAACACTGCCTACCTCCAGAGTGTTTTCGCTACCGTTGAGATGTTCGCCAAGTACGACAACACGCTCGCTTTCTTCTCCGGTAACGAGGTCATGAACGACGAGAAGGACACCGACAAGTCTGCCCCTTACGTCAAGGCCGTCACTCGTGACATGCGAAACTACATCAAGAACCGCGATCTTCGCAAGATCCCCGTCGGATACTCTGCCGCCGATGTTTCCTCCAACCGCATGCAGACTGCCCATTACTTCAACTGTGGTTCTGATGAGGTGCGATCTGACTTCTTCGCCTTCAACGACTACTCCTGGTGCAACAGTGACTTCAAGACCTCTGGCTGGGATGTCAAGGTCAAGAACTTTACCGACTACGGTATTCCCATCTTGTGAGTTGAGTCGATTCATTTTGTGTCTCCATGTTTGCTAACGACTGTCAGCCTGTCTGAGTGGGGTTGCATTGAGAGCCGTCCTCGTAAGTTCGAGGAGCTCGAGCCTATGATGGACAGCGACATGAGCTCCGTGTACTCTGGTGGTCTCATGTACGAGTACTCTCTCGAGGACAACGACTACGGTATCGTCGAGATCAAGGGCAACGACGTCAAGACCAGCAAGGAGTACGATCTCTTCAAGGCTGCTCTCTCCAAGTACCCTGCTCCCACTGGCGCTGGCGGTGCTGCCAAGGCTTCTCACGGTGTTGAGTGCCCCAAGTCTGAGGATGTCTGGCAGGTCGACCCCAGCGTGCTTCCCGAGATGCCCTCCCAGGCCGAGAAGTACATGAAGGACGGTGCTGGAAAGGGCCCTGGTATCAACGGAAAGGGCTCCCACTGGGACACTGACAGCGGTACTGCCACTGCCAGCGTTGCCATGGGCTCTTCTACTGCCACCGGTAGCTCCTCTGCTTCTAACGAGGAGGATGATGACAGCGGTGCCGCCACCCTTGGCCTCGGCTCTCTCTACGTGACTGCTGTTGCCACCGCCTTCACCCTTTTCGGAACCCTTCTTCTGTAAACGGCAGCAATGCTGTTTCTTTTGTGTTTTCCTTTTCAATGTGGGGATTGCCATTGAGGCAATGTGCCGGGCCACTGTCTTGGGTCTCATGATATGCACAAGCCGTTGATGGTGGAGCGCTTGATTAGATGCGCTGGGCACGTCGGTTTCGTATTTATTCAACAGGAGCATTGGCGTCTAACCCAGGTAGGGTAGACGGCCCGGAAATGATTATAATGCTGTCTGGGCGATTGCAGCCTTTGTATTTTCAGTTAAAACGATATCTTGCGGAAGCACTCATTCAATAGACTTTCATTAAAAGTAACTTGACGTTGAGTATCCACGAGTCTAAGTTGTCAACGGTTGTCGATCGCCAATACACGTGAGCTAGACTTGGCCATAACAGCCCGGCAGCCCGATTAGGAACCTCGGCATCTCCATTGATAGCCCACCACTTATATGTCTGCGTAGTACTTGAGCTCCCTCTTCCTGTAATGGCTTGCTTCCAGTCTGCAATTCTATCATCATAAACCACAATCCTCAGGTCCTTCTTTCAAACACATCAATCGCATCAGAATCAACTAACAGTCTATCATGTCTTCTGCTACGCCTCTCCCCGCCTACGCATCTTACCAGCATGTGATCGTGAGCTCGCCTGGACCTTTTGTCGCCCACGTCGAGATCAATCGTCCGCGCAAGCTCAATGCATTTTCACAGGACGTGTGGCTTGAGTTTGGACGTGTATTCAACCAGCTCAGCGATGATCCCGACGTGCGCGCCGTTGTGCTCAGCGGCGCTGGCGACCGAGCCTTCACGGCAGGTTTGGATGTGCAAGCCGCGGCGGGAGATGGGATCATCAGCAGTCAGGAGGCTGATGTTGCTAAGAAAGCAAAGGCGTTGAGAAGTCACATTGGGGAGTTCCAGGACTCTGTCGGGGCTATGGAGAAGTGCGACAAACGTAAGTGTCATCCGCATGAATTGAGTCCAAGAGTGCTTGCTTATACGTGAGATTTTGGTATGTTTACAGCTGTAATCTGCGTTCTTCACGGTATTTCTATCGGTCTCGCTATCGACATTGCCTGCTGCGCCGATATCCGTATCTGCGCCTCCAACACCCGCTTCGCCGTCAAGGAGGTCGATATTGGCCTGGCAGCCGACATTGGCACGCTGGCCCGCCTGCCCAAGCTTGTTGGCTCGACATCATGGGTCAAGGACGTATGCCTTACAGCGCGAGACTTTTCGGCGCAAGAGGCGTTGTCGGTAGGATTTGTGAGCCAAGTGCACGAGGGCAAAGAGGCGGCTGTGCAAGCCGGAGTGGCTCTGGCGACCACGCTTGCTGACAAGAGCCCCGTCGCGGTGCAGGGAACAAAGGAGCTGCTCAACTACGGGCGGGACAACGGCGTTGCCGAGAGCTTGAGGTATACGAGGGTGTGGAATGCGGCGGCTGTGCAAGGAAGGGACTTTTCGCAGGCGCTGACGAGCGGGTTGAAGAAGACGAAGCCTAGATTTGAGAAGTTGTAGCGGTGTCGATGTTGGCTGGGAGTAAGCGAAGCATGGCAGTGCTTGTATTGGAACTGGATACGACCGCATATATTTGGATGTTTATTCGGAGCCGGATTCTTCCTCTGGGGGGAGGTTCTCTTTGAGACGCTGTATAGATATCAGTTAGACAAGGGATGTGAAGCGCGTAGAGGAAGGTTCGTTAAATAGACGCACGTCTTCGAGTTTGGCCTTGAGCATAGAAACCATGTTCTCCTTCACGACCACGCGCTCGTCGTCGAGATCTTCGATTATGTAGTCATGATTGGCGCTGTCGATGCTGACGATGATGGACTTGATCGAAGGATCACATTCGATCAGAACACCTGGGGTGAGTCAGATGCGGGCTATTTAGGATTAGGTCAGAGAAGAGCAAACCTCTGATAGCACGAGGCATTTTGGAATTGAGTGGGCGGTGCTGGAGATATGTTCAAGGACGATCGCAAAGAAAGGCTAGGGCAATTGAAGGTTGAGTTGAGGGAAGCTCCCCGGAAAAGTTGAGTGGAGTATGATGAGCCCTGCAGCACGACGCCCGAACCATGCGGAATCAACTAAATCAACCAACCTTGAGCTGACTTACATTCCAAATAATCAATAAGGTAATCAGGCCTGCGCCTCACCAACGCCACTCTCAAGAACTACATACGAAGTATGTACGGTCTGATTTATTCTCTTGATTTGAATAACAAACTGGTTTTTGATCAAACATCTTGTGTGACAAATCATGTATCCAACGTTGCGCGTTTCCCTCAGTTCGATACTTTGACTTCTGTTGCGCAGTCAAATCATGACGAAGCGGGTGACAATCCGGTAGTTGCCAACCAACCACACTCAAGATCCAAGCCACTATGATGAAGTCACCTTCACGGCTCGACCGGATACGCGGCTTTCGTACTGGGTAGAAGGCAAAAACAGATAAGCAGGCCAAGTGATTACAAGTACAAAGGGCTGCTCTCCGGCTCTTTGAAGCTAGAATTGGTGACGTGAAGACTCTGCTTTGATTGTTCTTGTCTCGGTCCCTGACGTCGTATAAACAAACCAATTCAACATCAAACATTACATCAAGGGGAGATTCTTTGAGCGTCACACAAAAGCCAAAAGTCTACCTACTGGATACTCATCACCTTGCTCCTCCTCGCTTGATCAATAACACTCAACTACCAAACCTATCCGTTATAGTCAAATGGACACAGACAACGATAACAACAACGACAACAATAATAACGATGACGATGGCTTCATTTGGGGCCACCAACCATTTGCCTGGATACTCATTCCCTTACTGGTCATCCTCGGCCTCGGTCTGATTGCTACCATCATCCAGATCAGGCGGCGCCGTCGCCGTCGGGGTTCTCAATGGCCAGGTCACGGCCCCGGTAACCAAACATCCTCACGGCGTCTCTTCACAACTGGCGGCAACCGAACGGGGAACCGCACAATGCCGTGGCATGGCACCCGGTCCGAGGAAGGATTGAATGAGCTGGGACAGGCGCCGCCGCCGTATGATGGCAAAAAGGAGACACAGGGTCCGCTAGAACTGCGTGATCTTGAAGCTGGACACAACCCTCCAGAATATCCCGCCGAGCCACCACCTGCTGCGACAACATATAGTCCAAGGACCTGATCGATACCCCTCTTTTGTTCTGTTTAGGAATGCTTCCTGAAACTGTGTTATATGCCTGTATTTGTTTAACGGACTGGTTTGAGTGAGATATTGAGCGGGCTGGAACGAAGCTATGTTTTTAACGGGCGCCGGCGTTGGGTTATATAGGTAAATATTTGTTAATGTGTATAAAACAGTATCCTCACCTAAAATTAGGGTCCAAAAGTCTATAAACGCCAACCCTACTTCTATATAAAACACTAATATATACTATAATAACTCCATATTTTTAAT
>JAJJWO010000240.1:0-57253 GCA_021655895.1 Fusarium sp. NRRL 66739
CAGCCCAGCCCAGCCCAGCCCAACCCAACTCAGAATGCGCAATCTAAACACCATCAACTCGTCATTCGACTCTCCCTCTCGTCCTACTTCGCCAGCAACTTCTCACCCTCACCGACCCGCTAGCAAACTCATCGCCTCTTCAAAACCTCTCCCCAAGGCCAGATCCGGAACCCCTACTGCTGAGCCTCGTCCCCGATTTCCCTCGGCTGGTGCCACTATCTCAGCCAGCTCCCGCTCACCGTCCCTTGGGTTCCACGACTCGAATCACCAACATGTCCTGGCAGTAACCACCACAATCACCTCGACTCGCTCTACCTCGTCGAGTTCCGCTCCTCCTACCTCCAAGATGCCTCCTGGTGACTCGAGACCCCGGCCCCCGCAGCTCAGTGCTGCTGCAGCAAAGACGGTCGGACGCACTCCCCTTACGCCAAAGATTGCCTCGACCGCCAAGGGTCCTACAATAGGTGCACCGCCTCCAGCTCGAAGATCGACCCAGAACCTGGCTGCCGGCCCGTCATTTCGAGAAGATGGTGCCAAAACTCCTCGATCTGGCAGCCGACAGAGCCGACCAAATAGCAGTAGCACCACTCCAAACAGTACCCCAAATCTGGACCGAGATGGATGGGACCCTCGAGCCCCGTTGGCTTCTGTTAAGAGAAAGTCTCTGTCTCGAGCTGAATCTCCAGCCGACCTCGACGCCAAGTTCTTTCGTGCCAGCGATGCCCCGACGACAATACAATCCTCGAGTCGCACTTCTCTAGGTTCTCAGAAATCCAAGAAGACTATTAGCCCTCCCACCTCCGCACCGTTTACACCGATTCCCAGTGCTGCACCTGAATCCTCTACCTCCAAATTCTTCTATGCTAATGGCGCCCCTGACCTCCCGGCATCCGAGCCTCCCACGGCAAACTCGTCTAGTTCGAGGCTTCATACTGGACGTCCTAGCACAGGCAGCTCAGGAAGCGGACACACGAGCAATACACATGCACCCCCTCAAAGGCCACACTCTCCCATTAAGATTGCGCAGCCGACTCCTTCAAATATTAAAGCCACAGGTGCATCGACTCTCAGCACAAGGCCCCAAATAACGTCTCCGCCTCCGTTAGCTTCTCCATCTACGTTAGCTCCCGCAGCGCCCATAACATCCAAGAGGCGTATCAGTATCGAGTCAGCCCCAAAGAAACCTAGAGGTCATGCAAGGGCTGGCAGCGTCCCCAACTTCGACCACTCCCAATCACCCAGGCTGCCCATGTCCCCATCTCGATTGCATACCGAATTTGGCTCGCCTCCTTCAAGCCCGGGCTCGACACAGCCCGCCTTGACTATGGCCTCGATTCTGCAGATCGCTGAAGATATCCCTGACGAAGAAGACGCGGAGGACGACGCATCCCAGCCCGATGTTCAAAGTCCAACCAAGTCCACTCATGGAGAATCTGTAAACGAGCTTGTAGCTAACGCACGGAGGGAACGGAAGGTTCAGGATCTGGAAATCAGGAACGCCTCTCTTGAAGCCATTAACCGAACAATCGAGAGACAGTTGCGTAAACAAAAGGCTGAGCTCCGCAGGTATCGCCGGCTATCGAGGGCAGGCCATCTCTCTGCAGTCGCTTCAGCAGCCTCTAGTCGAGTGCCTTCTGCAGCACTAACAGATGCTCCCATCAGCCTTTCTGACCTTAGTGAAGAGAACGACTCGGCACCTTCTGAGGATGAGGGCCAAGAGTCAATGGACGAGTCTGACTCAATGACAGACTCGGCTTCAGCTTCTGACCCTCTTGACCCTAATGATGAGAAGGCCATGGACAAAGCCATGAATCGTCGTCGCCGTGATGAACACCGTCTGCAGCTCGACCTGACTAAACATCAGGAGCTACTTGTCGACAGCCAAAAGATCAACCAGAGCATTAAACGATGTCTCAACTGGACCGAAGTCCTAATCAAGGAAGGCCAGAAGGCACTGGAATACAAGGTTCAGATCTCAGACGTTGATTTTGGTGGCCACATTCTGGCCCCTCGAATCAAGGGAGAAGACGACGACGAAGATGATGATGATGAGGGGGAGGAGGAAGATGATACCCTGTCTCATGTTGACGACTTCGACAACGATACTGGCAGCGCTGGGCTTGAGCCCGCTCTCCACTGGGAGAAGAGCTCCCAGGATCGTGATAGTGGCATCGAGTTGCAACCGGACAGCAATTAGTCTCATCATCGTTAACAACGCCACCACGAAGCTCACTTCTGATCTTATATTGTAGCATTAATACCCAGCACAACCCAACAAAGCGCACGGAGCATCACAAACAACTCGCGACCTCCGCCCTTTTTTATCTTTTCTTTTCTTTTCTTTTCTTCTCTCAACTCTAAATCACCAGCCAAGCCTCAGGGCACCACAGCAAACCACCATCATCAGATCCACGAAGTCAATGGAAAACATGCATGCATACAAGGCGTCGGGCAAGCAAGCGATCTTTTTGTGCCCAATTTTGTTTTGAATGCGTTTTGCTTCCCAGCGGCTGTGTCGCTATGCACGATTCCACCTCTCAAACGATCTCATCTCCCATGAGGAGCACACCAAAAAGTCGGCCTGGACATTCGATCACACACATTCGCCCTGTTAAGATGGGGCCCTTTTTTCTCACTTTCATTTGTCGCAGAGATTTTGTTTTTGCTTTTTGGATACATACTATGTATAACAGATACCCCGGAGGAAGTTTTCATGCCAACCTGGCGAGACTAAAAGATGGAACTTGGAGGATTTGAAGCGAAGTGAGACGCTTCTGGTTACATGGCACTCACATGTAGCGAGACCAGAGAAAGAAGTAAGGAAGTCGAGTAGCTGTAGATGCAAATAGGAAACGGACATAGGATAACACAAGAAGAATCCCAATCTTCCATTCAACCGCAATTATTTCCCGGGCGTATGCCGACATAACATCGTTTGCAGAAGTGTCAATAATCTATGTGTCAAAAATACCGAAAATACATGGCCGTCGAATTTCGTTTAAAAGAAGGGGGAATAGCGTCATGGGAATTATGTCCAAAGAAGTGCCAACCATCCTCACATTTGTCCCCTTTCTATGTTGTCCATTCCACCTATCACGCTAGGTAGCACATCAAGCAAACGCCCTCCAACCCAGCTTGTCGTCCACCGCATTTTCATCTGTTCTCAGCGACGCAGGTTTCCTGGTATAACCTGAGTGCATGTTATCCCATGTGACTGGAACCACGGGTTTCCTCCTATGCTACGACTCAAGGTGTTGAGGCACCGGCCTCCTTTTCTTTGTGGGAGTCCTTGTCCTTGCCGTGGTGGGACTTGCGGTGCTTCTTCTTATCCTCCTCCTTATCCTTCTTCATGGCTGCTTCGGCGACAAGCTGCTCGAAGACGAGATAGTCGCCCTCCTCTTCAGGAGATCGCTCAGCCTATAGATTATTAGTTGAGTTCCAAAACAAGAGCAGTACATAACTAAAACATACCCGGACAAAGACATCACCGATGAGAACCAGGGCCTGGGCGCGCTCCAGTCGCTTGTTGAGAGGGACTTTCTTGTCGTTGAGGATGCTGTCGCAAACCTCGCGCAGGACGCTCTGGATCTCAAACTTGCTCCCTCTCCATGCGGCTGTGAGAATCTTTCCGGTAACACGTCGCTCGTACTCGGCTCGCTTCTCATCGGTCCACTCCTCGCCGCCCTTCTCCTCCATCTTGGCCATGTCCTCCATGGTCTGCTGGGCGTCAATAGCGCTGCTAATAGTGTTCCATGTCTCCTTGACGAGTGTGCCCTTGTCACGAAGTCGGCTAAAGAAACCGCCAATGCCAAAGAACTTTTGGCTGCGGAGTAGGCCAGATGCCTTGGAGACGTAGGTCTGACCGATGGCGTGGAGGATGTCAATACCAAATGACTCCATCTTCAGGTTCTCGACCTCGAGACGCATCTTCTCCTGGAATGCCTTGGTCACATCGGGGCCCTTGTCTGTCTCTGTCCATACGCTGAGGCGGTCGAGGAGCTTTCGCGCGAGGGTGTCGACACGCTCTTGACGAATCTTGGCACGCTCTTTTTCGTATGCTGCCAGCTGCTCCCGCTGCTCCTTGGTGAGGCCGCCCTTCTTCTTATCCTTATGCTTGAGCTCCTCCTCTGTGAGTTCAGTCTTGGCCGAGGCCTCAGTCTCGATATCATCGTGGGCCTTATCGGTCAGTGCAGGTCGGAGGGGGATCTGAGTTCGGCTGCGAGAGCTGGAAGAGGGAGCGGGCGATTTGGCGTCGGTTCGGGGGAGAGGAGCGTCGGCGGTAGCGGAGAGGCCAGGGGAGGGGGTATCGGGCTTAGTCTCCTTGTCGTCGTTGACAGAGGCGGCGGTATACGCCGGGGGCGGTGGGCCGGCTTCTTGGGCTGCAGCGGCAGCAGCCTTCTCCTCGGCTTGCTTCTCCTGCTCCTTGAGGCTCTCTTTCTTGGCCTCCTCAGTTCCGGGGAAATCCTCCTCAGTAGCTTGCGCCGCGGCGGCGGCGGCGGCGGCGGCTTCGGCCTCGGCGGCAGCAGCAGCCTCTTCCTCCTCCTGCATCGTAATGTCCATGGTCGCTGTGAGGTCCTTCATGAGGCTAATCTCGCCGATCCAGTCAACAAAGGCCTCGCCTCCGAAGATAGAGCTGAAGAACTCAGCCGGGTCGGCGAAGCCCTCCTGCGGTCTTGCCGAGTCCTTTCCGAACTTATCGTAGGCTTTTCGCAAGTCCTCATCGGACAGGACCTGGTAGGCTTCACCGATAGCCTGGAACTTTTCGTGTGCGGTAGGGTCATTAGGGTTCTTGTCTGTTGAAGGTTGGAGTGGTCAGTTTATCTGAAGGCAAGGCATCTGTTAATACGAGGCAAGGCAAACAAACGAACCTGGGTGGTGGACGATGGCCATCTTGCGATAAGCCTTCTTGATTTCCAGCTCCGTGGCCGTGGGCTGGACACCCAGGGTGTCATAGTAGGTGGTATCGACGACCATGATGAGACAGTAGGTCGTAGTCGCTCAGAGAAGATGAGAGGGTATCAAGGGTTGAGATATAGGCTTAGTTAGGTATATCAGAAAAATAAGGTAAACGTTAGTAGTAGAGGAGGGAAAATGTTGATGATGGCGTCGGATTGCCTAAACTAAAATGACTGCCCGCCCAATGGAAGCTTGGCGGAAATTTCCTGCCAGAGGAGAGAGGCCTTTACTTAGGTAGGTGACGTTGGGTACCTTCAGAGGGGTCCTGTGGCCTACGTAATGGCGGGGCAGTGTCAGCCTAGTCCAAGTTTATTCTCAACCACATCAAGACAAGAATTTACCTACTCTAGCAACTCTCAATTAAAGTACCTGTACCTAATCCATCTAATGAATGCTTGCCATTTCCCAGCGAGTCTAGTTCTGTTGATAACAGTACGGTTCATCCTGCCACGCGACTTCTATATTATTCGTCCTCACGCTCGCTTATCCTCACCAAACAATGTTGAAACGCCACGTCAATCCCAAGAATCGCCGTGTGCCCGTACTCCCTCAACTTGTTCACAAGCTTGGTTGAGTCCAGCTCGCAGTTGCTCCGATTCCGCTGACACCAGCCTTGGTCCACCAACGTCCAGTCTATATATTCCATCTTGGGATGCACTATCCTTTTGTAGTGAGCCAACATTTGGTCGTTCCGGATGGCGCCGGGGTTGGTAAAGTTGTATACGCCCGTCTCTTTCTTTTTTGCTAGGAGCACAGCCGCAGGTAGAAGGTCGTGTAACACAGTCAAACTGTTGATCATGTTCATTCTTCCCGCCGAGCTGAGGGTCTGTTGGACGGCGCCATGTCCGTTATCGTCATCGCTGACGGGCTTGCGCAAACGAAGAATCAGGCAATTGTTGTAAACCCCCAAATTCTACTTGATAATAAGCCAACAAAGTGGTGAGCTACGGGTTTGGTTGATGACTGACCGTCTGCATTTGAGCATGAAAAAAACCTAGCGGTCTTGACAGAAAGTTAGGTGCGTCATCCTCTGCATAACGAACTCCCGGCTCAGTATTGCCGTTCTCGTGGTAGCGGTGTTGATAAAATACGCGCTCGAGAAAACAGTACAATGAATCCCGTAATCGGCGCAAATGTCCACGACATTAAGAACTCCGATAATCAAGGACCTTATTGCCGCTCTTGCTGTGCCATCCTTAGGATCCCCATGCGGACAATCCTCACAGCTGGTCGTAATCTAAACGTGAGTCGGCTTGATGGTCCAAAGCATCTTTCGTATGGTGCTCGTCTCGTCCATGACAGCATTGGCTATTTCATAAACTTGGTTGTCTTTTTCGAGCTGTTTTCGAAGATGACTTGCCATCCATTTGCATTGGCTGCTGCACCAGATAAGAAATCTATCACGCATAGGCGGAAGGGTGTCCGCTTGATCATGGGCTTCGTTTTGAGGTTCAGGTTGAGATTGAGGTTGAGATTGAGATTGGGGTCGAGGCAGTAAACGAGGCAAAGACATGTTGGTAACTGGACAGCAGAATTCTATGAGAATGCAATGCTTTGGATATGAAGAACGATGGAAAGGTGAAGTTCTGTGACAACTGACATTCGACAATGTGAGCCATTCATAGGTACGAATATTTAGGCAGGTAGGTAGTTACCTACCTACCTATGCTCAAAACGCTTGCCCAAGCTATCATGGTACTTTTTGCTGTTCTAATGCTCTGTGCCTGCCCAAGATTGCTCATAGTTCTCTGTACCAAGTTCATCCTTGACAGTAAGACAATGTAATAGTTTTCATATCGTTTTAATTAAAGTACAAGGTTCTTCAAAGTCTGTCTACACTTGAGATATTAGGGATATTAGTGATATAGAAGGGCTTGTTAGCATCTATGTTAGTGATGGTTTAGCCTGAGCCCTCCATACAATCACGAGCATGGTCAGTAAAGCCTTCCTTCCACTGTCTGGAAGGAGACAAGCTGAAAGTGCGCTTTCCCGTGGTCTACATTACATCGGTCTAGGCAGGTGGTTAGACTGCTAGGTAAGGCATGTGCTGGGTTGGATAAATCCGGCTCGGCGGTCAGGAGGCCCGGATCGTCTAGATACATATAGGCCGGTGGTCTGGATCTTCAACACAAAACTAGTGCAAACTGCTTCACTTACAATGTCTTCGCCATCTAAGATTGAAGATTCGGTTGCTAGGATGTCTACTCCATCTCTGCTTAGGGCTTACTGGAGTCGGATTCCGGCCAAGGATGTGCTGTTGACGTCCATATCACCGCCGTCGTGTTTCGTTTCGGTCCGGCGTTGGAATTGCTCCGAAGAACCACCTCAAACCCGGCGATCGGCTGATAAGTAGGTTCCGAGGTCTATTTGAACGCCGATGTGCAAAACAATGTATCAGGTTCTTGCACACATGTCAAATTATCCTTTCTGATAGCCATTAAGAGTTCTGCTCCCAAATAAGCTACTTGCTGAAGTAGGTGGACGCTATAATCCGAATACGACGATGATGCAGATAACGCGGTCACTATGCAATTATCCATAACATTGTCTTACAAGGATCAGCAACTCCACTCCCAAGGTAAGAAATGAGCTTTTGCATGTTGTGGATTTACCCGGAGCGGAGGCTGTCCAGTTCTATTTTGCTTCTCACATCTGTCTTCTGTCCTTTCCTTTGCTTTGTGTGTCTCATGGTCAGACAAAGCATCGAGACGTTCCCGGGGCTTGGTCGCAACTGAATTGGTATATAATCTTTGCCTCCTCCCCTTCATCTGACTTTGCGCCTCTATATCTAGGTTGCACTGTCTGGCCTTCACGCACCCTCCTTTTTACCTTTACTTCTCTCCACCAGCTCTCCCCTCCCATCTACGCCGCCAAAATGGGTGTCTTGGGAGCTTTCTACTACCTCTTCCACCCATACCAGCTTCGTTCCATTGTTCAATGGTAGGTTTCTCAGCCTCTTCCTCTAGCAGAACCCCTCTAATGGCGCTCCAGGAAGGTCTGGCATGATCCCGTCCACGAGCGCGATCCCAGCAAAGAGTCTCCCGAGCTTCAAGAATGCTTTCGTTACCTCAACCTGACAAGCCGCAGTTTTGCGGCTGTCATCCAAGAGCTTAACCACGAGCTACTCGTCCCCATCACCCTCTTCTACCTCTGCCTCCGTGGCCTAGACACCATCGAGGATGACATGACCATTCCTCTCGACAAGAAGGTTCCTCTTCTTCGGAATTTCCACATCACTATGGAACAAGATGGTTGGCAGTTTCACGAGAGCCAGGAAAAGGACAGAGAGCTTCTTGAGCACTTCGACGTGGTCATCACCGAGCTCAAGAAGATCAAGGCACCCTACCATGAGATCATCAAGGATATGACCCGCAAGATGGGCAATGGCATGGCCGACTATGCTGAGAACCAAGAGATGATCAAGAACGGTGTGCAAACGATCGAAGAGTACGAGCTGTACTGCCACTACGTTGCCGGTCTTGTTGGCGAGGGTCTGACGCGCCTTTTCGTCGAATCCGAGCTTGCCAACCCCAAGCTTTCTGAGCGTCCCTCTCTGACCGAGTCAATGGGCCAGTTCCTTCAGAAGACCAACATCATCCGAGATCTCCACGAGGACTGGCAGGATGGCCGAAGGTGGTACCCTAAAGAAATCTGGAGCAAGCACGTGGACAAGTGGGAAGACCTGTTCGACCCCAGTCAGCAAACAAAGGCACTTGAGTGTATTTCCGCAATGGTTCTTGATGCGCTGAAGCACAGTGAGGAGTGTCTCTTCTACATGGCCGGCATGAAGGACCAGAGTGTCTTCAACTTTGTGGCTATCCCCCAAGGCATGGCCATTGCCACACTGGAGCTAGTCTTCCGAAACCCAGACGTGCTTAAGAAGAACGTCAAGATCACAAAGGGTGATGCCTGCGGCATCATGTTTGAGTGTACACAGAACCTCTACACCGTGTGTCAAGTCTTCAAGCGATATGCTCGAAAGATTGCAAAGAAGAACGACCCTAGAGATCCCAACTTCCTTGCCATCAGCGCGCAATGTGCAAAGGTATGTTTTGTTCTTCCCTTCCGAAATTTCGGTTGCTAACGAATCACAGATCGAACAATTCATCGAAACTCTCTTCCCTCAACAAGACCCCAAGAAGCTTAGCCTTGAAAACCAGCGAAAACAGAACAAGGAGCCCACCATGGACTCTGGTGAGGCTGTTGTTCTGTTCGCTGTTGTTGTTGCAGCCCTACTATGCATTTCGGGCATTATGGTACGCTACGCTACACCCATATCTTTGAGATTGTACTCAACTAACAATCGCTTTGCAGATTGGTACTGCTTGGTTCTTTGGAGCCAGGTTTGACAACGTCTTTAAGGAAGCCAGCGTCTTCCTACCGGGCGGCGAGAAGGCAACCCCTTTGATGACAGGTCACGAAGAATTGTAATATTACACGCCGATCAAGTTATTTGTTTCTGTTGGCGGCGCCAACCTTTTTAACGATATCCTAACGTACATAACACATTTAGTATCATTCCCTCTCGAAGGGAATCAGCCTAATGAGCGCATTGCTAGGCTCTATTCATGTTAATACTATCAGCAGCCGTGCGACACAGCGCACGCTGCCTTTTCAGTGTTGTCCCGTTTCCCTGACTGACGTTATCATCTCTTTCCCCAAAAAATCATTACCTGCACGGATGTCAAATTGCAATCGAGTCCTTTCATGACTATGATTGTGCCGAAGAAGTGCGAAAATTAAACTCCCCTTGCTCTTGGTTTCCGCCGTGAGGCGATGTCACGCCGCAAGTCTATCTCGACGTCTAACCGGACGATGGAACTGCGGCGGCGAGCATACATACATATCAACAATCTCCTCGTATTCGCGTGAATGATGATCTTGCTATTTTTGGACCCGACGCTGCGCAACAAGCTCTGGGTAAGGTTTCGGCTTGACAGGTCTAGTCCGATGCTGTTACACTACAGGCGGGCCTTGCCTTAGTTGATCTGATATCGATGGGCCGCGCTCATCACTCTCAGGGGTCGTGGTCCTACGTTAGATGGTTACATCGTGCCGTCTCAAATTGCAATATCTTCCGCATGCTGCATTACAGCGTTTCGTTTGATAAGCTGTGCGACGACGTTGGTCATGCCATGTCTTGTATGAGCAGTCATTTTTCTAGTGGTTCAAGTCCTGCATAATCTAGAAGGTCTATGAATTTAATATGTACCGTCTATCGAATGCCAATGTTCTTTCCCCGAGTCTCGAAGAAGCTCCTGGTACGCATGATTGAGGCCGTTCAATAAATGCATCTATATATTACATCCCACATATACACACAGAGGAGGCATAAAATGGTTCAGGCTTGTACGGTTAGCTAGCCAATTATCCTGAAATCTCCTTTTCGTAAGAAACGTTTCGCTTTCCCTTGTCCCTGTCTCCTTGTTTGCTGCTGCTGCTGCTTACAGCCACTATTGGTTGCCGTTGTTGGCGATGAGGTCGACCGTGTTCTGAGCGTTGTTGCGGACCTTGGCACCGCTCTGCTTAGCAAGACTCGAGATAAGACTGGCAACCTGGGCAGGACCATCGAGCTTCTGGAAGCCCAAGAGGTAAGCAGCGAGACCAGCAACGTGGGGAGAGGCTGTCAGACAAGTTAGCATGAAACTGGGCCAGGAGGTCATCAAGAGTTAGTGAGACATACCCATGCTGGTGCCGCTCAGAGTGGCGGTATCGGTGTTGGTCTTGATACCAGCGCTGAGGACCTGAACACCAGGAGCGTAGATGTCGACCTCGGGGCCAAAGTTGGAGAATGGGGCACGCTCATCGGTAGTAGCATCAAAAGCACCAACAGTGATGGCGTTGGCGGCAGAGCCAGGAGAGGTAAGAGAAGTAGCACGCTGTGCAGCTTGTTAGTCATGGACTTCTAATGAATTGTGCAGATGTTCACTCACGTTCTCGTTACCAGCGGCCACAACAGGGACAATGCCAGCCTTGAAGAGAGCCTCAATGGCGCGGTTGATGGCCTCAGAGAAGTCACCACCCAGAGACATGTTCATAACAGCCTTGCCCTTCCTGCCCTTCTTCGCAACATCGTCGATGATGAACTGCATGCCCTGGAGAACACCAGAGTTGCTGCCACCACCCTTGGCATCGAGAACCTTGACAGCAACAAGGTCAACCTTCTTAGCAACACCAAAGGTAGCACCTCCAATGGTAGCAGCGACGTGAGTACCGTGGCCGTTCTCATCGTCATCCTACATTCAGTCAGCATCTCACATTTGAATCAGAGCTTAATTTTGCAGATTTTACTTACAACACTGTTGATGAAGTTACCTCCAAAGGTAGCACGGCCCTCAAACTCGGTGTGGGTGGTCTTGATACCAGTATCAACCACGTATGCTGTGATACCCTCGCCAGCGGAGTCGTCGAAAACGTATGTATCCTCGTTGCTCTTGATGTGAGAGAGACGGTTAAGACCAGGGGGCGCATTGACTTGAGCAATAGCGGCGTGCTGGTGAACGTAGGTATCGGCCTCGATATATGCAACCTCGTCCGAGTTCCAGAGATCCTGAACCATCATATCGTCGGCATCGAGTGACATGGCACGCCAAGCGTTCAGCTTGAAGGAATTGATGTGGGTAGACAAAGCGTGTCCGGCTGAGCTGCGCTTGTTGAGGTTTCGCTTCTTAACAGCCATGGCGAAGGTAGCCTCCTTGGCGCTGATGGTATCGTCGTCAAAGGTGTCGTTGTAAACAACGATATATCGGTTAGGAACGATATTAGGGGCATCCGGGTTAGAAAGCATGGGTCGGAGGAAAGCACTGATTCCCATCTTCTTATCAAGTTCACCACCGAGGCCACCAGGGAGGTTTTCGTCGATCAAGTCAGTCAACTTCTCGGCAAGGTTGGTAGGAGCCGGGGTAGGAGCGGCAGTCGCAAAGGGAGCTGCAACGAGCAGGGAGGCGAGGAAAGTTTTTAGAAGCGCCATGATGATAGCTTCAACGGATATTTCGTAGATAAAGTTGTAAAGATATGTAGTAGCGAGAGAAGTGAAGTGGTTCCAGCCGGTTCACTCAAATAGTAGGTCGATCGTATAAAAGTCGGGTTGTAAAGTTAGAGAGTGCTGCTGTTTTTTGGTGAAAGTAATAAAGGAATGCTCGTCGAGGAGACTGGCGATAAAGACACCTCTAGTATAGATATTTTGAATAAGGAACGGGTAACCGAGTTCGCGAGTTGGCGATACACTGTTCAGAAGTAAACAATGAAATGAGGGTGATTAAGCTTAATTGAACTGTCTAGCAGCACAAAGAAGAAAATTGGGACGACAAGGGAAAGGAAGAATAGGAAAATGATTGAAAGACCTCAAAAGACGTCTTTCACAATAGACAACCCGAACAATAGAATGAGAATGACCGACCAGCAGCCAACAATGGGGGGAGGACAATGCGGATTTAATAGGAGAAGATCGAACAATAGAATCTCGGCCTATAGGCTTAGATCAAACCTCAGGAGGGAGCCGCAAGATCCATGGCGGGGATGAGGCGCTAGGGTCGGCGACAGGGATCCAGGGCGTGGAGCTGTTGTTTAGGTAAGGGCAAAGCAGTTTAGTGTGCAGAAGCCTGTACGACCATAGTCGCCAAGTCAAACACCTGGGCCTTAATCCAAGAACCCCTTGGAACCGTCAAGATTTGTTGCTGCTAAGAATCTGGCACATGTCGAGTGACAGCAGATCGTGGACGAAACCACAAGTGCCTTGAAGTTGTGCTGGCAACGTCTGTAACTGTATGAGCATCTTATCAACGGCGATAACCGATTGGCATATCCAGAATTGGCGTTTGATGAACGTTTCTCGAAGTGCAACATCCCCTGTTCCTGACCGCAATGCGTTGGGTGAGAAGAACCGTTATCGTCGTTCACAAACCGCGGCCCCAGTCAAAGCCGCCAATGAGGGCAGTCTAAGCCAGCCTGATCAGTGTAAATCCAAGAACTGGCGCGTCGGAGGTAGTGCAGCAGTCAATCACTATAGCCACTGATCGGTCCTTTGAGCACTGATAGTGACAGAACTGTCGGAGAGCTAAAGATCGTCCACAAGCAAGGGGTGTTAGTTCAGATGATACTGCATCTCTTCTCTCCTGGTCTTCAGCTTGGACGTGCATCACAATCCCAGGCTGTCGCAAGACTGCATCTCGGAATGACGCTCTGCCGACGGGTCGAGGCCTCAGGGCGATACCAAGAATCAATAATAAAACGGCCTCATCTCTCGCCTAGAGAGAGCTTGGCCTCTGTTGAGCTGATGGTCATGGTGCAGCGCAATTGGTGGACGGCACAACAGCTCAATGTCACATCATGACCGGAGGTCCACTGACTGGAAACCAACAGAGCACAGAACCGGCGCTTGATGACTGACCCCTGGAGCCAACCCCTGTCAAGCCCAAGGATGAAACAAGTGACGCTAGAGTTTGGCGTCTCGAGCCGCCAGGCACGAATCGATCTGGTTGGTTCTCCGGGTCTCTCCTAATACAACAGCCAATGTGCAGACGACCCTTATTCATGCCCATTTCAAGCGCCGTGTCAACGCTAGACGTCGCTGACTGGATGGTGATACGTATGCAGAGTCTTGTTTTTCTGGGCATGACCGAGAAAACTTTGCATCTTTCGTTCTAAGGCCATTGCAGCTTGGTGCGAACCCCCTTGGTTCGCCATCCACGACTCACCGTACAAACAGCCCGGGGGTTGTTTTGTCAGTCCTGAACAGGCTCTGAGGCCGGCCACAACGGACGACGAGCATCGTGGGGGGCGCTGATCCTAGGCTGTCGGGGATATAATAGGTAACGCTATGCAGGTCCCGGACGAGGCGTGTCTCGAAAATGGCCAGGGATCGAGGTGAAATGCGATTAACTGCATCGCATTTTGGTGTGGCTCTCTACCAAACCTTGCAAGCCAAGTAACCTATAACAGGGTATCAGCGAACTTTGAGACTAAATCAAGAAACTGACCTTCTCTAACGAGGCAAAAAGCAAAAGTGTAATTTACGTATCTGGTTGTCGCGAACCTTCTTCGCTGAGGACATATTTCCGTCGCAAGATGACCCTCGGCACGAAAAACAGGGTTGGCACGGTTGAAACACAGACGGTGGAGGTCAAACTCTGCATTCATGGATGGCCTCTCTTGTTGAAATTATTCAGATAAGATGATACTTAGTTGAAGTGATTTGCAGTTGAGAGAACTTTTCCATTGTGCGGCCGAGGTACATACCTAGGTAGGTACATACCTGCCACAGCGATTTTTCGGAGGGTAGGAACGACCTGCGCAAGGAGGCAGCGACTTCCCTGTCTGCTTCGGCAGCTTGAACAAGGGAGTATACAGCAGATCAGAGTCTAATTTTTAAGTCTAATTCAAATGATCAGAGTTGTTTACGACGCCTATTACTGTCAAATGGAACATAAAACACACAACACATAACATATCGTCTTAAGACCGGCACTTGTAACGTTGACATTCTGAAACTTGGGGAATCGCATCTTTAGGGTCCAGATCGTCGCAAGATGCACTTGGCAGAATGGGACCATTGCCCACAAAAGCACTACAGAGAACTCACGCGGCAAAATAGGTACTCACTTGGCTACCTAGTTATTTTGATGAATCATCAAGCTGATCATTGCGCGCACGGCTCCCTCACACACCTCGGCCGATGCCGACGACAGATCAGATATCATAACAGCTTTACTAGGTAATAGACTCCATCCTTTAAATTTGACAAGCGGACAAGGCCTCGTCTAACAAGTAACTGTCGTATCCCACTTCCTCTCTCTTCCATGTTGCCAAGCCCGTATGCCGCGTACCCGAACCCATACTTGGGGTATCAAGCTCAAGGCAAGCAGGGATTGCTTGACACGCAATCTCAAGAGCCATGTTGGCCCTGAAGTATCTATCAACGGTGCTTTTATAATAACTTAGAATCCAAGATTGATTGGCATGGGGGTTTTCTGTGCCACATTTCTATCACATTTCTATCAACATCGAGAGGCGCTATGGGTGTTTACCTCGCTTGAACCACTCATCTTGATGGGAAATATAACAAGGCAGTATAGGTAGTCGGTTAAGACCGTTTCAACCTATTGAACAAACTATATGATACCCCCTTATTCATCCCTTTCTCTTGAAACTGTTTCTTGACCACGAACCGTTTTACAATTCATATTTGAGTGCCCATTGTAACCATTCAACTCTGTACCCTTCCCCCCTTTGGCCACCACGACATGCTTCCAAGTTCGCTTCGTTTCATGCAATCTTATGCTTAACATCCCGCATGTGGTTGTTTTAAGTCGGAAGTAGCGCTTTATTATAAATCAGACCTGATGCGTGTTATGTTGCAGCCATTCCATATCCGCCAGAGCTCCGACTGGCTCGGAAACTATATCTCTTGGGATAGAGTTATTGCTGTTTCAAGTTGGTTTCGTGCAGCTGAAATTGATAGAATCATTGCAGACTCTCATTCAACCTCGCTAACATAGGCCCCGATGCCTTATCTAGATCTTTAGTTGTCTACAACTCGCCTGCGTCATCATAGAAAGAGTAAAACATAGAGTCAGACCCCGGATCAGAGGCAGAGGTCAGATGCCGGCGTGTGTTGGTAGTGATTTCAGGTCTATGCAGCTTAATAGAAAACTACAAGTATCACACTGTGAGCGATGTGCCATCGTAAAGGAAGTGATGTGTCGTGTCAGTGTGCTTTACTACTTCCGACGGCTGTCAAAGGTGTTCCATGATTGATAAATCATATAGCATCTCTACGCGGCTTATGATGACTCATTTTAAAGGTATGACAACAATATACAGCTATTATCGGAGGATCTCACATCGGCGTAACTGATGCAAGTCTGTTGATGCCGAGGAGCGGGATTATTCCGTATGCTTGCTTATGACTCTACGGAGTTCCCCACGGTTGACTCAACCCATACTTCAACATCTGATGCGAATCTTCCGGCGCATCTGAGACTTTGATTCCAACTTTTTTATTACTTCTATATAAACACCACTTATCTTTTGATTTCAATTCCTGTATATTACTTCGTCAATTTCAATATGACTGACTACCCCGTAATCGAAACAACTTTGGCTTCTATAGCCGCGAGCCCTCAAACCATTGAGCTCCTACGAGACCTACACAAGCAAGCTCTTGACGAGCCGGCCTATGTCAGAACAGATGGGCCTGCTTCCACTGCTCTTGACAAGTTTGTCGCTTTGGATCCCGACAAGTGCGCCTTCGTCTACCTCCTCTTGCGGTCAATGGGCGCCCGTTTTGTTGTTGAAGCGGGAACATCGTTCGGTGTGAGCACCATATACTTAGCACTGGCGGTGGCACAGAATGCTCGCTCTCAACCTGGGAAGGTCATTGCTACTGAGAATGAGCCCACCAAGGCTGTCAGGGCTCGCAAGAACTGGAGTGCTGCCGGCGATGACATTGAGAAGTTTATTGAATTACGAGAGGGCGATCTGCGAGAGACGCTCAAGAGTGACTTGCCAGAACAAGTAGATTTTCTACTGCTTGATAGTGAGTTTGTCATTATGGCTGTGGTATTTCTGCGTGAATAGTGTCGCTAATTGTAATGCAGTTTGGACCCCTCTGGCTCTGCCTACGCTCAAGCTGGTACAATCACGAATGAAGCCAGGAGCTACGGTTGTGGTCGACAATACTGAGGCAGCCAAGACAGGCTACAAGGATCTTATGGCTTACTTGAATGATTCTACTAATGGGTTCAAGACATCAACGCTTCCATACTCGGGTGGTCTTTTGATGGCGGTCTACGTAGGACAATAGAGTAGCCTATCACTAGTGTGTGCTTATAAGTCTTCACTCACTTTGAGCTTACTTTGGGAGTTTCTAAGAAATAAATTACATTGTGATGGAAAGATTAGCTTCTAGTCACATTGATTGATTTGAATCGTTTGATATTCCAGGGTCTGCTCCCACCCAGTCACTACAGCCAGAAACGGAGATATTAGGCGTGTGGAGGAGTCTTGCATCTATATCGTATGTGAATGAATATTGAGGATGTGACTTTACCTACATAGGCTCTTGTTTAATACGAATCGTGGAATGATCCGAAAACAAAACCTAGGTAATGGATATTGCCGATTCTGCAAGAGGATCAGCCTCTTTTGTGGGAACCTAAATCAGCTCCCCGGAACTATGTCATCATCCAAATATTATCAATCATATCTGGGGAAGAAACTACCTGTTTGGTAGCTTTTTCTGGAAGGATATCTTATCGAGAGGTGGATTCTGCATCTAGTTGCGGAGACAATGGTCGATCATTGCTATGCAGTGAGGGAGACAGGGTTAATCATATGCAGAGGAGATCTCTTCATGTACGAACGTTGAAGAACTGCCATGCATTAGTCCATCTCATGCAAGATAGACGGTATCATATAAAGTTTAGTTTGAAGCTGTGAGCGGCGATATATTTTGGCAGCAATGAAAATGACACAGGGTAAGGTTAATTCACGAGACCAGCCTGTCAATCAAATCAAGCAGATTTGAGAGTTAGACAAGGTAGGGATAAATACATCATAAATCGGGTATTGTCTATGTTTCGGATAGCAGACATAGACTCATTTGGTTGTCCCTCTCAACTGAGCATGTCTGGAATGAATCATGGATAGCGTCTGGGACTAACGAAGCCCGATAACGTGATATGGCGCTAGCAGTTGTTTCGAGTTCAGGGTCTTGCAGGGGCTTTTGTTGGAAAGGGACTTGAACGAGATGTTCTCGGCGTGCCTGATGCGAGTTAGGTATTGGGTTCCATGGCAGTGATAGAGTTTGGAAATGTCTTATGCCCAATGACGTGATAAGCTGCTGATTCGAAAGCGTGGTCTGGCCAAGGTGAGGCGTCGCCCCGACGTTTGTCCATCGATTTCGAGAAGTGGAGGTGCGAAGGTTTATCTGCGTTGCTCAACGGAGACAACCGCCCAACGGCTTGGTTGTCTTTAAGGACAATGGAGGAAAGCAAAAAGTCGTCAGATTAATCTCCTTCTATTGAATGAACCTTGTTTTATTGATTGTTGCCACGGCACAAGAGCCGTTGCTGGTCACTGTCACATCCACAATTCCATTCAAACTTCCACATGCCCTTGTTGTGGAGATGGGTAATCTGCAGTGGACTCCCCGTTGCCGCTAATAGGCACGCGACCCTCTAAAACGTTACACTACATGCGGTTCTTCCATGATAACGACGACGACAGTCAGGATACCTTTGTTCCAGTACAGATTATTTGCTGGAGATGAGGATAGAGCACTGCCACGTCCACGTCGTCACCTTGGGCATCACCAGGACAAAGCACCAACACAGCACGCATAGCAGCATCTGCATCTGCAAGGCTGATCCCGCTTCTCATTCACTGCCACTTAAAACAAAGAGTACCGTCTGAGTTACGGCACAGTACCTAGGCACGGTACTTGTATGCATGTTTTTTCAGCTGGGCAGCATCATACGGTACATGGACGTGCGTGGTAATCTGGGCAGTGAGGCGAGTGTCAGGTCGTGTCGTGTCGTGTTGGAGAGAGAGTCGTTGGGTTGGGTATATCCGTATCTGTAAAATAATAACATTGGATCCAAAGCCAGCTCAGCTCAGTCAGAAAGAGGGGGCATTCGCGCTGCTAATCTCATCTTTTGTTTTCTCCCTCTTACACTTTATTTTATTTTGTTTTTCCTTCTTTATTCCCTTTCTTCCGCTAGTTCCGCCGAAATCACTTTGATTATCATTGACCGTAGATTGATTAACCCTGGTTTTGGGGTCCTTCGCCCATAGGCCAAAATCGAATTTCTTTTTTTATTACCATTCCCCTCCCTGGAAGGCACCTCAGTCAAGTCACCTGTTTCTCATCCCTCCGCTCCCGTCTCTGCGTGAACCAAACCTTGGAGTGTTCAATTTCTAACCCTTGAACCTTCTTGTATCTACTACATTGCTTTTTCTCCTCATCTTCTTCCAGCTTCGCCTTACTTTACCTTCTCCTTCAACAAGCATCCGCCTTCATCATTCTTCTCTGCTCGACCGCCGTCCTTTGTCCGTCCTCGGCTCGATCCTCTTGAGATGCACTGCGAGCCGGCCTTGGAGCCATCTTATGGAGCATCTTGAACTGCAGTCCGATATCGATATGGGAGACTCCATCAGCGAACCCATGGATGCCGCCAATGACGGCCCCCGTGCGCCTTGTCCTACCTCTATTCCTGCATCCGCCCTCCTCCCCATCCGAGATGGGTATTCATCACGAAGAAACGACCTCAACCATAGCCACAACCATGAGGTAGACTCCGATGCCGAATTCGCCTCCATGATGGCCTCGTCCGTGCTAAGCGGCATGCTCAACACTGCCTCCAATCCCGTCTCTCCTGGCTCGTCTAGCCCATCCCACGACCAGGTCAAGGCATCCGACTTTGTCCCCCCCACGAGACCGAGTAGCACACCCTTCCCTCACCCTGATCATCGACACTCCAAACCATGCTGCTTCGGCGGCTCTTCACACGGTACCGACGACCATCCTGCCACAGGCTCCCCTGCCTCTCCCGACAATGAACCCGTAGACCTTCCTCGTCCTATAACCGACTTCAATCAGCTACCCATCGAGGTCCACGAGGCCATTCTCGACCATCTGTTTGGTTATCGGGTTTCGGCCACCTCGCGGAGTTCGATGGCAGTTTCGAGCATCACAAAGAGTTGGGGAACAGCGCTTAGACATTCGAGGAGACGGGAATTGACTCAGCTGGCACTTGTAAGCGACATCTGGCGGATTCTTGTCCAACAGCGACTTTACCGCCACATCAAGCTCAAGGCGACCATCGACTGTTTGGAGAATGCCATGGTTCATCTTGCATTGAATGAGCATCTGCAATCATACGTCAAGCATATCGAAATCTGGTTCCCTGTTTTCCAGCCGACCTATGGCCCATTCGCTTTATCAAACACCTTGACGCTGCCAACCGTAACGATGGAAGGATTGACAAACGCGACATACACATTGCCCGGTAATAACTGTACCCTGGAGCAGGTGTTTGACTTTGTTGGCCAGACACTGCCTCAGGCCAGAGTCTTGACCTTGGAGGGAGGCGAGCGACGCAAGGCGCCTAGAGTCCTCCACTTTCCAGAACAGAGGATTCACCCGAATATCCGCAAACCACTCCCTGTTCTCGACTCGGTGCAGACTTTGGTCACAAGGGGCCAGTGGAACCTCATGAGGGATGATGCGGACTTTGCAACGGTGCTCAATGCGCTACCAGGTCTTTACGAGTGGCAGGGTTCGTATAGTAAACCAAAGTCTAAGAGTTATATCACCATGTCGGAATTCCTGCCACATCTACCACGCCATATCACAAACCTAAGCCTCTGCCTTGAGAGCGACTATCGTCGGGAGGGAGTTATGCCACCCTTCTACTCCAAAGTGATACAAAAGACGCACATCTGCGCGAGAATGGCCGAGGCATTACCCTCATTAGAGCATTTCGCATATACTGGCCGTGTCTGTCACCACTTTTTTGACGCAGCCATGCGATCAACGGACCCTCGAACCTCCCGGTTGAAGACACTTGATTTAACAGTCAAGAATTGTTGCCGGTACAACATAAGTTTTCATGAGGCGGGTTCTGGCATTCAGGATATGGGATTCATTGATGCGTTCGAGAAGCTGGTGCTGTCAGCGATTCGATCGCTGGAAAAGCTCAAGGAGCTAGTTTACCTGAGGATTCGGTTTGTTGACCTTGGTATGTTTCTTTAGCTCCTCCTGCTGGAGTTCCTGACTAACACAGATACAGACTCTGTTTTACCCCCTCTCAATCCCTTCTTTATTATGCGCAATGGAGCCTGTTCTGGCGTCTGGAGCGAAAGGATATTGGCCGAAATGGGGCGCGTACGCCCAGACATCACGTTTTCGGAACTGAGCGAGTCCTTTGGCAATATTGTCTATAACAAGGATGGCCGGATGGTCATAACACCCGAGCCTCCGAAAACGAAGATCACATCGTTGAAACTGTCCAACTACCGATCCCTTGCGACAGGCATTACGATCCAGTAAAAAGCCCCGAACATACTACGAGACCATCCTCAATAGCAGTCTGCAAGGTCGACCAAAACTGATTTCAAATTTGTATCAGCATCATCACTCTTTTTGTTTTTGACAAGGCGTTCAAGGTCTGGACCATTAGTGGAAAGGAAGTTGTTAATCGAATCACATACCCAGGAGATGGGGAGTTATGCGGGCGCATGGATACATGGGAAATGCGGGCATTGCTTGATTTACCTCTGAGAAGAATTTGCTTGGGATCTCTTAAAAACTGAATCACGAAGAATGGAAGAGCGCGCGGCGAGGTAGTTATCTCGGAGGCGTGAGCTTCCATATACCCTCTACGATATTTGCAATTTGACACTATAATTGATGAATGAGATTGTCTGAATATTTAAATCCTACCAAGATGAGTGGCGTCTACAGCTCGCCGACGATATAAATGGTGGTCGGTTCGAGAAATCAACTTATTCAACATGGACCTTTACTGTTGAGGTAGGTGACTGAGACGCCTCGGTGCCGTCGCTAATGATGACGCCCAGAATCCAACAGTTGACCAAAAAGAAACCAAGCGAAGCTAGCCAGAGTCCCGGAAAGAAAGTGCTGACGCCGAGGAACTCGAGCTGGTATCCCTGCTGTAGCCAAGCAGCCTGGGAAATGACCCAAAGCAAGAGAGCTGAGATACCAAGCTTGGGGTTACGTAGAAAAGACGAGTTGGGCAGGTAAAGCGGCAGAAAGATCATGTACCACAGGAAGTACTGGACGTGATGTGTTAATGTACATTGAGTTGATAGCGGAATGGGGGTTTCTCACCTGTGAAGTGCACACTTTGTTGAATGTAACAAAAGCAAATGTCTGAGCCATCATAGCTGTCGCCAGATCGCGTTTGGCGAGAGCGAGAGGGATAAGAACACATGATAGAAGAAGTTGAGGGAGGAAAGCAAATGACTCGATGCGTAGTGAAGGCGTAGCGTCGGCGGGTGTTGCAGAGGTTAGATATAAGAGAACGTTGTAGGGAGAGAAATTGTGGCGATGGTCAATTCTCGTAACGTGGTGGAAGTAAGTATGTTCAAGGAATGGCATTCCATAACTAAGAGATTTGTGAGCCGTGTTTGAAGGTTGCAATGTTCGTGTAAGGACTTACATGGAGAACATGATGAGGTTGAGGATGATGAAAGTGATGAGGCTGAGCAGACCAAACTTGAGACGGTCCGGCGTGAAAAAGTTGGAAATGGCATCCATCGTAGACAGAGATCGAGAAGCAGGCTTTGTCTCCTTTCGTAGTCGCGCGACATCCATCCACCAGACAATAGCCGGAGCATAGATGAAGGGGTAGATCTTGAAGTGAACCGCCAAACCCAAGATCACGGCCGCGGTGCTGAGTCTCCGCCTCTCAACAGCCCACAGCAAACCCATCGTCAAGACACCAAGTAGGCCTTCTGAGCTTCCACGAGTGCTGATAGTCGCCACCATCGGGTTCCAGAGCCAAAGGGCAGCAAACCCCCCAGCCGTCGCCTCATCCATGCCCCTCCGTCTGAGCACACGCACGATAAGCCATCCTGCCAGGAGGTCGGCCGCAGCAAAGACGAGCTTTCCAAAAGCTGAGAAGTGAACGGTCGGGAGGAGCAGCCAGGCGAGGAGAGGCGTGTAGCGATATGTATCGCGGGCGTAGGGTGAAGCGCCTGAGGCGACAAAGCGGGAGGCGTCAGTGAAGACAAGGTAGTCGATGTCTGTGTATTTGAGAGCTGAGTGGGCGTCTTGGTAGAGGCCGTAGAAGAGAAGAACGAGACGGAGGAGTAGCGATATGGAGAAGAGAGGGGTTGTGCGGAGGAGGGGGGTTATTGAGGGCATTGTGAAGCTTGATAATGAGATGATGACAGTTGGCGGTGGGGGGTATATGTGAGATTGAACGATTATACAGGCTGAGAAATGTACAATGAGAACATAGCTATAAGTGACTGCTTTCCCCTCTGCCAATCCTTCAAGTTCGCTCAATTTTGCATGAAAAAAAAAAGAGCTATTGTGATATGCCAGTCAATGGCGGTCTTTGAAGTGTTTGAATGAGTTGTCCAAAAATGGAGAGCTAACAATTTCACGTCATCCCTGCAAACCCGCACTAACAAATCAGGACCCGCCTCAACCAACCTCCGACATCATCAGCCACCAACAGCTCAGCTCGACTACAGCGTTCTCAGTCAAACGGTCAAAATGTCGGGAGGTGTTAAGAGAGACCGCGACGGCAATGCTCGTGCTAAGAACGCGGGCGGCCCGAAGCAGCAGGCGGGGCCTCGGGGGAGGTTCCATGATATGTTTGAAGGCTTCCGTGATGAGCTTGATGAGCATCATGATCGACGAGAGAGGATTGTGAAGGCTTCGCGAGATGTTACTGCGCAGAGTAAGAAGATGTGAGTCGTTCAACTTGATAATTATGAGTGGAAATGTTGGCTAACACGTTGACAGTATTTTTGCGCTTCAGAGGTAAGCTTATCCTGGTATCTCAGTGAGCGACTGCTCACATGTACAGAGTCAAAAATCTCAACAAAGACTTCCCACCTCACATCCAGCAAGACATGGACACCCGCCTGGAAGAAATCGCCAAACTTCTCAGCGGAATAGCTCCCGATCTGCAGAACGTGAATCGTTACCGCTACAATTCCCAGCTTCGCTGCCTAGAAGAATTCGTCGAGGCACTCTCCTTCGCACACTACCTCCGCAACCAGACTCTCATCACGCCCACGCAAGCCCAAGCCGCAATGCCATCCGACCTCGCTCTCACGCCAAACGACTACATCTACGGAATTTTTGACATCTTTGGCGAGCTGATGCGCTTCGCGACTGTGACGACGGCCCAGACAGGCGAGTTGGCTGGTAACGGAGAGCGCAATATCATGGGCGATATTCAAGAGCTGGGATGCGCCTTCGAGCTGCTGCCTGATGTGCCGACGAAGGACTGGAGGGGAAAGATGGGCGCAATGAGACAGAGTGTCAAGAAGGTTGAGAAGCTCGGTTATGGGCTTGTAGTGAGAGGGAGTGAGAGACCAAAGGGCTGGGTGCCGGACATGAAGGACGATGCCCCTGAGCCGGTTTCGCCATGAGAATTGCCCCCTTACAAGCTTATATAAAGGAACCTGGGGAAATTAGCTATTGTCGGACACATCATTTTGCTTTATGATCGAGTTGCTTGAGCTCGTCTCAGATTCTGTTCAAGGATTAGCTGAATCCTACGAAATGATCATCTGGGCTTATCAATGAAAGAGAAAACAGTAACTTTATATCAAAGGAAGAAAATTGCTGATGCTTGGTTGTTCTAAGTGTTTCCTCCGCGATTGCTGAAAGACAGTCAGTAAGTGATAGCTCCGTTACAATACGTGAATCAAACCTGCAATTGACAGAATAGAATACATGAGCAGCAATGTTTCAAGATTACTCCAGGCACCCGAAGTTTTCCCATTTCATGATTCAGGCATTTTCTTCTCTGTTTGTTACCTAGGTAGGCCTTGATGTTTGGATGCCTAAGGAGAACTGCAGCCTAAGGCGACCAACAATTTGAGATCGTTACCGCCCAAACAACTTTGCCAAATCCCTTCATTCAGAGCGCGACGACGATTCAAGCTACAAATCCCCCCAATCGCGCTTACTGACGTCGGTAGCTAACAAACACACCGACTCTTCTGAGGTAAGCTCCCTGGCAAACATGGCCATGCCGGCTGGTGACAGTTGACTGACAGTGGCCAACTAGGTAAGGATACGGGGCACAGAGTCTACCTACAGTTGAGTACCGAGGCACCTGAGTATCTGGAAGGGGTTTGAGCTAGCACAGACGTTCTGGAGGCTTCTGTTGTCTTGGCTCCCGGTTGCTGTTCCAAAACTACAACCATCTTCTCCAATCCCCTCTTCGCAACGGACCTATTCGCTCCTTTCGCACGACAACACCACTTTTTTATTCGAATAAGGAACTTGTGTTTGGTGCAGAAGAGAGGTGGGATATTTTGTTTTGTACAGCGGTAAAGCCAACTCTTCCTTCTGATACTTGTGTCCACAACTTGGGGTCATCACATCTCTACCCATCTTTCTAAGCTGATCACCCAAGCCAACTTCCCCTCCTCTAACCATCACATCTTTATCTTTTCCAAAGGCTGACTCTTGATCTAGAAAGACGAATGGTTGCCTGGCCACCTTCTCACATTGACGTCCATCTTACCCCGACTTCTGCACCCCGCGCAACTTCTTTGGCGATTCAATCTCGATGGCGCAGGACAGCGTTCAGCACTGAAATCCAGGCGGTTTACTCTATGGGATGGTATTCTTGATTAAGAAGTCTCATAATGGAACAAACTTCTTCATCCAGACCCAAGAGGCGTTTGGAAGAACGGTCAGATGATACAAATTCATCTGATCCTCTGGACGATTCGCAATGTACCGACCTCCTGTGCTCTCAATTGGAAGCGCAAGACTCAGGAGAACGTAAAGAGGCCATATGTAGCCGAACTACCTTCTTCGTCAACGTTGACTGGCGGTGGGGCGCAACACTTGCGACAGCAACAAACATCGTTGGCCAAATGTACGTTGAGTGCCTAGAGCCCGTCGAGAGATATTACCCACACCCTATTGTGCTTATCCATGGAGACTTCCATACCGGCCAGGTGAGTCGAAATGAATTCCTACTACGGATTAACCTCCTTACAGTCAGCAGGTTTAGACAACCAAGCCAGATGGTCAGCCTGGATGGGCTTCGTTCTTCCTCACCAAAGGCTTCCAAGTCTACATCGTTGACCTCCCTCCCTCCGGGCGTTCAAACTTTCTCACCAAAAATCACCACATCCACCGCGACATAGGTGCGAACTCCCATTCGCTCAACGCGGCTTCTGTCGAGGCAGAGCTTACGGCGCCGGGTATACCAAGAGCACCCAACATGCCTCTGCGCAATGACAGAGCACGATTTCATGACAAATGGCCCGGAGTAAGTAAACAGAATCCGGCATACTCATTACAAGATGCTGATATTTCCAAGACCGGACAGCGTGGGGATCCTATCTTTGCCAGGTACTGTGCTTCACTTGCGACTCTTCACCTCAACAAAGTCGAGCGCCAATCCCTCGCCCAAAATGCCCTCCAGGCACTGTTACATCATATTGGAAAATCAATTCTCGTAGGCGAAGGCTCCGGTGGGAACATGGCCTGGCTAGCCACTGATGTCGAGCCCGACCTTGTTGCTGGTGTTATCGCGGTCGAGCCGATTGGGCCTCCTTTTGGCACGGCATGTCCCAAGGAAGGAAATCCTTACCGCAAATACAGCCAATTCATCCAGCGAGAAGAAGGAACCCGCAACTACGGTCTGACAGAGATCCCACTCACATACGACCCACCAACTCACCCCCACGAAGGTTTCGATCCTCCAGCCAGAGATCCTCTCGACATCGTCCGCGTTATAGGCCGCGGAGCTAGGGGCGCATGCTTCATGCAACGTGATCCCGACGACCCGTCTGAATCAACCGGCGAAGCTCCATCGCGCAGCAAAGCTCGTCAGCTCATCAATATCAAGAAAGTCCCCAATGCTATCGTCACCGCCCATGCCAGCTCGCACGTCATGTATGACTGGGCTACAGTAGCGTTCATGATGCAGGCCGGCGTCAAGTGCGAATGGATTAAGCTGGAGTCCAAAAACATATTCGGCAATGGGCATCTAATGTTTCTTGAGACAAACAGCGATGAAATCGCACAGGTGTTGCTCGAGTGGATATTTGAGAACGCGCTCCCAAGGACCTTTTCTGATATAATGTCCAACCCTATCACGCCGCCAGGGTCGAGTGCTGTTGCTGATTCGGCCAAGAAGACACGACCTAGGAAGCAATGTAGCATCGATTCCTGCAGTTCGCAGCTTTCAGGCCAGGAGACTCAGTATATGGGTTCTCAATCGACGGACGAAGAGATGAGCGAGGCACCGCCCCTAAGTACTCCTCAGCTTCCTAACACTCAATCATCAGGGCGCCGCGAGAACGGACCCTCGAGTCATGGCTCGCTTGGTAACTCGAACAAGAGAAACGCTCCATCTTCTGGACAGACAACCGTCAGTGTTGAAGGCCGTACCAGTTCTCCTCGCCCAGCTTCGACTGCGGCACGGGTTCAGAAGCGACCTCGCCAAACTCCATCGGACTCTTCATCACCGGTACCTGCTTCGTCATCATCTTTGCCGTCCTCAACTCAGAGCCTCAACCAAAAGCAGCCCCCTCGGACTCATCAGACTACTCAGCAGCATAGTCGTACTGCAGTTGGAGAGAACTCGGTTTCCGATACTGCCACAATGACATCTTCTTGCCCAGGAGGAGAGCCCTCCTATTTGAGGCAGCACTTTAACACCGATAATCGCTCCCCTATGGGAAGCTCTGGGCTGGAACTTCCCAATCAGCTGCCAGCCAACAGGCCTACGTACAATCGACCAAGCAACTTGTATGAGCACCTGCCTCTTGGTCAACAAGCAAGTTCGGCGCACAGAGACAATCAACGCAATTTCAATTACAACACCCACACGACAGCCCGATTTGAACGTCAAACTGGAACTGCAGAGGAGTCTATCGCGGCGATGACCATGCACAACCAAGGTCGTGCTGGTTCTGGCTTGGCTTTCCCAACATCGACGACAGGCCAACAGTACCGTTCACCAATGCTGCAACCTCAACAACACAGCCCTCACCTATCCCAACAGGGACAATCCCCCACAGTGAATGCCAGAGGAGGTTTTCAGTCAACCTCTGCGTCGACACCGACAGAAGAGACAATGATGGCAGGAGTTGGGCCTCCTTATACGCCCTCTCTGCCGCCGTCGAGTCTTGGTAGCTATGCGCATGGTCACTTTGGCGAGTTTCCACAGATGACACCTCCGAGTCCATCTCCAGCACCGAGGCCGTCCTCAAACCCGCCTTCTAGCAACCCGAACGCAGGATTACCCGGGGTACCCGGATCTGGGCATTTGACCTCCAAGTAAGACCTATGATGGGTCGCTCCGGCTCGAGAGTGTTTTGGTATGGGCTGAGAGTGACTGGGAAAGGGCGCAACTTGGGGAAGCAAAGAATCTTAGGAAGTCAGAGATGATTTGGGCAGTTGGGTCAAACGTGGGGTGTAACTTGATATCGCCATCCATATTCTCTGAACTGACTATAACGCCCTATTAAACAAGAAGGATGATAATATTTTCTCAAAGTGAGGTATCCTATTGCACTAGACCCTGTATTGAGTACGAAGGCCAACTGGCTTCTCTTTTGCCTCAAGCGTATCTGTTCAAATACCATTTTCCAACTCGCCATCTACTTCTTCACAGAAAGAGAACATTGGCTGTGACTGTCGTAAAAGCCCCGGGTTACATGTCATCTTAGCCGAGGGATCCAAAGTCGGACTGTACTTTTTACCTAACCACCTGATCGCAATTTATCATAGGCGTCCTTATAACAATGCTCCCCCTTGTTCGTCTTCCGAGTCAGTAGTTATGTTTCTCCCTGCTCGGACCGGTCATGGATGTTTACACCCGTGGCCACATATTGACGTAGGATAGCTACACTAAGTACAGTGAATGAATTACAAGCGCATAGAAAGGGAGATTTGTCTTGAAATCTATAAGTGTGAAGGTTTGCAAATGGAGCAACAAGTTCAGTGTCCTAATTCCAAGGCTTCATCGAGAAAGCACCCATCTGACTCGGCCGATTGGATTGTTTGATTGTCTCATTGGTCACATTGAGAGCAACGCCCCACTATTCACACCTTCAACTATCAACCATACCATACCTACCTACTCAACTTCAACCTCATCATCCTCCATGGGAGCTCCAATAATTATTCAATCACATCGGGATATACCGCTGCAAGATGGCTACACATACTATATTGACTGAGAATGTGTTTGAAGATGACGTCTCTCGATGGGAAGCTGTCACCTCGCGCAACACCAACGCTGATGGCTTCTTTGTCTACGCAGTCCGCACCACAAAGATCTTCTGTCGACCAATCTGCAAAGCCCGTCTCCCCCGTCGCGCAAACGTGTCATTCTTCACCAACGGATGCGATGCTCAACGAGCAGGCTTTCGCCCGTGCAAGCGGTGTAAACCAGACGTGGCCGGGTCGATGCCTGAGGAGGCGGCTGTGCAAAAGATCCGCGTTTTTGTGCAACATCAAGTACACAAACAAGGCGATGCTGAAGCAAAAGGCAGGCTGAGTTTGAGCCAGATGGCGAGCCAGAGCGGACTATCGAAGTGGCACTTTCATCGAGTCTTCAAGAAATGTGTGGGTGTGACGCCGACAGAGTACCTGAGAGCAGAGCAACAAGGTCAGCGCGCCCAAGATTCTTCAGAAAATGGAGAGATGAGTTGGCTCGACAATCTAAACTTTGGAGATATCGAATGCGACTTTGACCTTGCATCTTGGGATGAGGCTGTCGTTGGTTCACGACACTCGACAGAGACTTTGACAACATCCCTCAGCGGCAGTCCGTGGTCAATTGACGATTTCTTGGTTTGGCCAGAAGAGGATGGAAAGGCAGTTTCATGATGGCCCCTCAACTCTTGTCGTTGTGCGACACGCCAAACATCACCGCCGTGTTGGTGCGTTTAGTAACCCAGCGTCAGCGACAGCCATGCAAGCGCGCGAAACGATTACGATTCTCACCTGGAACTGCGGCGCTTAAAACTCTTATCTAGATTTGTGCGCATCTCATCATCGGCGACCCAGAATTGGTTGGGTTTTGGCCGTGTTTCACGTCTGTTACGCCCCTGCTCAAGCGAGCCTCAACCGAAACTCCAAAAAGATCGGGAGCCTCCTCTGCCGGTCTCAGTCTCTACAGGAAGAAAATACCGTCGAGAAGCAGAGATTCAACCACTCAATTGCCACTCGATCAATAGCTAAGGCTTTGCATCTCAACCTGGTCAAGCTCCCTCTCCAGTTCAGCCATAAGCCAAGCATCTCTGGGTTGCCCAGATCGTTGTCTGTTATGGCTCTTGGTTAAAACAAGTGTTAGAACCGAGTTACGGCCATAAGTACCCGAGGATTGATGTCAGGTCTAGACTCTATCAACTGTCGTGGACTCAAAGAGGGCATCCAACTTGCGACAAAGGAGACGGGATCTCCGTATCCGATACTGTTGATGATTTGAACTTCCAACGCCATATGATACAACAAGGGTTTGCGACTCGAATACAACATATTCGTTTGATGCTATAAGCTATCTTGGCGAAAAACACCACTAAAACATGAACCAAGAGCTCGGTTCCAGGAGTGATTCGAAGGCTTGGGAGGAACAACAATAGACAGGCGCTTAATGGCATGGCTGGGTTCAGACAGCATCGTAGCAGGTGAGTATGATCGCCAACATGAAGCTTGGGATGACAGCCCAGGATGCTTTATCTCAAGCCTAATCTATCTTAGCTATATCTCGTTACGACGATGGCAACAGTATATAAGTGAGCTCATCTATCATCGACAAGAAAGTTTCTCTCCATCACTCACACAAGCCTCTTCTTAGCATCAACATCCTCGTTGTCTTTTCTTCTCTCTTTCTTCTGCTGCAGTTCTGTGAACGCATTCGCTTCAAGCACTTCTTTCAAGTTTATCACCTTCTTTTGCACCGCTGGTTGGTTGCTTCAACATCTGCTTCTCTATCTCCAGCAACCATCACCCTCTGTCACTATTATATAATCGACAAATATTCACAATGTCCATGAAGACTATTGTTACTTTTGCTGCTCTGCTGGCTTACGCCGAAGCTCGCTTTGGCCAGGAGCAAGAGCCTGTTGCTGCCGTGCAAGCACTGGGCGATGCTGGCTTTGGAGAGCCTGGTGCTGCTGCTACCATTGCTGGTAGTATCCCGGCATCTTTGCTTGCTGCTGCTAGTCCGTGTGACAAGGTAAGGAGACCCAATCCTAATATCGAGACTAAACTAACATGTTGCCCAGCTCACCATTGCTGATCAAATGATCAGTGAACTCGGAACAGACCAGCAGGTCCTTGATGCAGCAATTGGTCTCGTTGCAGCCGAAACAAACTTCAACCCCTTTGCTGTTGACAGGCCTTTTGTATGCGCCGATGCCAGTCTGCCAGAGACTGCTGCTCTGCGAGGTATTGTGCCTCTTGTAGACCCAGATGTTGGTGGCGCCGACGTCGAGAACGCAAACTCGGCAACTTCCAAGACAACTCCCTTTGACGCCCAGGGTTTGTCGCAGGCCGAGGTCATGATTGCTCAGGGCTTCGGTAACTTCACAGCTATCGGCGCTGATGGACAGCAAGTCCAGCTTCAGGGCCAAGATGCTGCTACCGGTGGCCAGGCCGGAGCGAATGCTGGTGCTGGAGCTGGTGCCGGAGCTGGTGCGGATGCGGGTGCTGATTCTGGCGCTGGTGCAGGTTCTGGTGCAGGTTCTGGTGCAGGCAACGGCAATGGCACCGCGGCTGACGGCCAGGACGGCCAGCAAGGCGGTGGTAATGCAGGCAACAACCAGGACGATGGTGCTGATGCTGAAGACGAATCTTGTGATGACGGTGGCAACAACAATGGTAATACTGGTGGCGCTGCTGGAGGAAACCAGAATAACCAAGGTAATAACGCTGGGAACAACAATGGTGGTGCCGATGGTCAACAGAACCAAGACGGTCAGAACGGTCAGGATGGACAGAACAACCAGGGCGGACAGAATGGCCAAGACGGTGCAGGCCAAAACAACGGAGGAGCAAACAACGGCAATGCCGGTAACAGCACAGCCGGAGGAAACACAGCAAACCTCGACTTTGGCGTCTGCCAACCCACCATGGCCCGAGTAGGCGGTCTCAACGGCCGTCCAGCCGACGAGTTCACCTTCATCCCCCAGGATCCTCTTGTCGCCGAGGGCCAGCAGGAAGCCCTCAACCCCAACATCATCACCAACCGCATCTGTGACCAGCTCACAAACGTCTGCAACGCGAGCGACGACGCAAAGGCGGCTTGTGAGGACGCAAAGGCTCAGATCGAGGCTCTTGGAACGAGGGACCAGAGCACGGCTGATACGTGGAACGCTCTCCTTGGATTCGCGGGTGTGGACTCTACTCAGCAGCAGATTTGAGAAGGGGATAATGGCAGTGCATGCTGGTCATGACGGAATGGTTTCAATGGGAGTGTTGAGTTTGAGATACCAATTAGTATACGATTAGTACAGACGCAGTGTTATGTTGAATGAAACAGACTTGGATCACCACATACTGCAGAGTTAAAGTAGACATTACGCTTAATCGCTATCCTAAGTCTAATGCCTAGCGCTTCTTTCCGCCGCTATAATACATATAAGCCGTTACATCCCATGAGCAACTCCCTTGACTGATACTTGGAGATGAATCCTTCAAATCAGTCTCTTACTCGCCAACGCCCCGATCCTACGACATTTGAAAAACTCCGATTTTGTAACTCCACTGCTAGGGTATACAAAAGTCTATCCAGCTTCCGAGGTAGTCCAGCCTGTTGCCCTGGTGCTCTTGGCTCTTGTAAATAGCCTCGAATTCTTCAAAGCTCAATTTACCCCAGCCACCCCTCTTGATCGCTTGGGCCTCAGCAAGATTCAGGCGCTTCCAGTGACGCAGCGTGTCTGATGTAGGAGCGCTGTCAGTCTCGTCCTCTTCCTTGGGAGAGTCTCCTTCGGAGTCGGACAGAGGTTGGGTGATGGGATAGAATATGTGAGTTGGTGAAGCAATCGTATCATCCGGTACGTCTGGCCGGAACTGGGGAAGAGTGGGATCTTGGCCTTGGAAAGTTGGCAAGGCCACCTCGGATTCTGGTTTAAGAGCAGACTCTGCCGTTCCATCTTCGTGGATAATCTCAACCGTGGTATCGATTTCCACTGCATTTCGTCCTTCGGGCAAGGCAATGGTGTATCCAGTTTCGGACAACAGCTCCTCGAGGGTCTTATCCGCAGGAGTCTTGGCCTTTGGCGCGCCCTCACCTGCGGACTTAGAAGCATCGTCCTCGCCTAGCTCGATGGTGTCTAGTACATCCTTGTACTTTATCCGTTGTTTTTTGGTTTCAGCTGCCTCTACAGCAAGATCCTCCGCCGGTTTGAAAATAGTGTCAAGTAATTCGTTGAAAGCCTGCTGTGTGACCTGGTATAGAACCTCCTTGCCAGCATCACGTTCGGCGTGGGGTATTTGCCAGCGTGGAACATGCTCAGAAGCACTGCTTGGAGATGTCGTTTTATCATGGTTATCCTCCTCGTTGATGTCACCGTTGGTGAACCGAACCTTGGAACTATTAGGGGTCGTCGTGGAGTCGTTTTCCTCATCAGCGCTGGAAGCTTCATCCATCTGACGAAGGTCCATTAGGATGTCTTCACTGCGCTCCCAGTCATCTGGGGCAAACCCACCCTCTTCTTCGTCGAGGTAGAATTGCCGTCTTAGCCATCGCTCATGCAGTTGTTTACGTGCCATGTCTCGTTTCCGCTTGTCCAATTTAGGTCCTCGGTTACGATCTTTGGCTATAGTCTCAGCCCTGACCTCGCTTTCTGATCTGGATGGGCCGCCGTTTTCGTTCTCTTCGCCGCGGGTGCCATTAACACCTTCGTTATTCCGTTCACCGTCATCTTCATCATCGTCATCCGAAGGCTCCTCGATCTCGAGATTTCGGCTATCCATCAAAAGTCCTGGGAGCTCTTCCAAAGTCGATGGTGGCTCCAATAAGGTAACCCAGTATGTGCGGTCAGTCTCACTCCCACTTAGACGTCGTACTGTTCGCCAGTTACTATCTGTATCATTTCGGGTTATGAATTGTCTTCGAGAACGGAAACGGTGATCAGTTTCACAAGCAAACAGGTTGGTTAGGATATCGCCACGCGGTGCCGTATCTCCTTGATCATGGGCCACGACGCTCTCATATCCTTCAGCAATGTCCACGCTGCCATCTCGGTGGTACGTCTTGCCCTCGTGCCTGAATTGTCCTTCGCCAGGGGGGACTCTTCCTTCCCGTCCAAAGAGACTGCTGAGTGGCTGGCGGCTGGTAACAAGTTGTTGAGCTTCAGTGCTAGCGAGTAGCTGGTCTTGGAGACCATCCAGAATATCCTTGTGCATCTGCTTGTAGAGTACATAGTAGGCGCGGAACATGCGCAAAAAGTCTTTGCGATCAACATATCCATCACCGTCGAGGTCGTAGCCAGAGAAGATTTTGCGCAATTTATCCTTTCGCTTTCTGTAGGATAAGCCGTGAAGAAACTCGGTGAAGCCAATCAAGTCATCATTGTTGGAGTCGTAAAAGGAGAACATTCGATCATGGATGAGATTGGGTGCAGCATGGCGAGAACCCCCTGTAGGAACAAGGCAGCGCTCAAATGTCTTGCGATCCATGGCAACACCAAGCTCGTCAGGGTCATCTCTCCATTCCGAGTTAGCCATAAACGTCCACTGTTCCCAAAATGCTTCCAACTCGGGTCGCTCAAAGCCTGTGTCTTGCGATAACTTGGGGATCAGGCTGCGGGGCAGATTACGCCTGCAAGTATCTGGATCTCCGGTGTACCAAACTGACTGCATCTGCCTAGGACCAAATGGTGGAGCCGGAATGCGTATTTTATAGAAGATATGCGTTTTGATGTGAACACCCTGGGCTTCACAGGTTTCGCAAAGATCAAAATCGGCACAGTTGGCGCAGCGGTAGCGAACCCCTCGAATAGGGACCATGCCGCATGAATTGCATTGACAGCCTCGGTGGACGCAGCCATTTCGTCGTGCATTGTCCTCTGAAACGCGAAAGAGAAGGGTGACAATGTTGTGTCCAGTTCGTTGGTTGGAAGGGAAGCTGCTAGGATCATTCCACCACTCGTCTCCGGCTTCGACCACCGTCTCGCCGTCAGCCAAGGGTTGAACAGAGTCGACATTGGCATTCTCATCGCCGGGGGCTTCTGATGAGGAGCTCGATCCATCTTCGTTTCGTCGATTCCGGCGCGGGCGTCGTACCGCGTTGCTCCTATGCAGGCCACCACCGGGCAGTGAATCGAAAGACTGCGATCGAACCTGGTATGCGTAGTATCCGACCGAGAGAGCAGCCACAGCAGATACCACGGCCACGGCCAATCGTGGCCGGGTTATGCTGTCGACGGACGGCGTCGGCAACCACATTGTGGGCTATATCATGTGTGCAGCATGATGCTGATGCTGATGCTGATGCTGATGCTGATGCTGATGCTGATGTTGGAGGGGTCAGGGGAAGGTGGGAGCGACAGGGTTGATCGATGGAGTTGTTGAACGCGCAAGAACAAGCTGTTCGATTTGATACCGCGTTTATCGTGGTTATCGGTCGTTAATAAAGAGATTTCGTAATGCTGTGGTGGAATAATTACAAGTTGATTGTGATGATGACAAAGATGCGTCTCAATGCGATGGATGGGATGGGAGCTGGGAGTTTTTGGTGGAGCATTGAGCTAAAGCCTAATGGAATGGGAGCCATGAGTGAGGTGGTCCGTGCAACTTGAACCCCAGAAGTACGTACCTCGCAAGCCAAGTGGGGCTATCCTATCGGGCGAGAAAAGTGATGATGCTTGTATGGGAATGGATTGGATGGATACAGCGATGGAGCGATCATATGTAATGTAATTCCTATTCCTCAGCCCACTCTCTCTACAATCTTACTCTCTTCTAAGCTCCCAAGCTGCACCGTCAAGACCAATTCCTACTGCCAGCAATTGTCTTGAATAATCCACGCAATGGCCGACGCCCCGCCTTCTCTCCCGGGCCCTATGCCCTCGTCCTTTGACGACGACCAGTATGCTTCACTAACCCCGGCTTGCTATACCGTTCACTCCCCACTCATGCGATAGTCAGAGAGCTTCAAAATGAACGACCTATGCAAAAGGTTTTTCGCAAGATCAAGGAGGAGCCGCTGATCCCTCTCGGTAAACACCCCTCGCCAATGCGCCCGCGATAGCTTCTAACAGCCCACTACAGGAATGGGCCTCACCACCCTCGCCTTCGTCAACGCCTACCGAGCCCTCCGTCGCGGCGATTCAAAGCAGGCGAACCGAATGTTCCGAGCCCGAGTGGCAGCCCAGGGATTCACCGTTTTCGCCATGCTCGCCGGCAGCATGTACTACCAAAAGGACCGCGAGAAGTCCAAGGAGCTCCGCCAGCTCCAGGAGCAGAAGGATGCAGAGGAGAAGCGCCTCAAGTGGATCCGCGAGCTCGAGGCTCGAGATGAGGAGGAGAAGGCCATGCGCGCGAGACTCGAGAAGAGGAGGCAGCAGGTTGCGGCCCAGAGGGCTGAGGAGGCTCAAGCAACTGCGGCACCCACCGAGTTGAAGCCCGAGAATCCCGAGGCGGCATCATCCGGTAACAGCAGCATTCTCGGCCGTATTGGCCTGTGGCCTCAGGGTAACAAGGACGAGAAGAAGGCTGCTGAGGAGGCAGCTGAGGAGGTTGTTGCAGATGCCAAGCCAGAGAAGAAGAAAAACCCAAAGAGTTCTCTCAGCGATCTAGGCGAGATTATTTCCAAGAAGAAAGATTAGGTTCGAAATCTGTACATTAAAGCAGCTGGGAACGATGGGTTTTGTATAAAAGTTTGGCGTGCTGATCCATGGAAGAAGCACATGATGTATGATAGCGCAGTGCCTTTGAGCACACCATGGCTCTACTCAACAAAGGCAATTGTTAATGAATATCAACGTGGTACTACGGGATGACCTGATTTTTCTGATTAGTCACTCGCTTGGTACACTCTTTTGAAATACAACATGCTTTATACTCGGATTTTCCAGTTCCAGCAGTCTCATGTCATAGACCCTCCACTCCGGTTAGCTCCAATAAGCCCTGCCATCTCCAATAATGATCGATCCGCCTCTATATCTCCTGTTCCCAGGTTGATCTTACGACGAGCTTCAGCTTCGCGCTCTTCCCATGCCCACTTCTCAGCTTGAGCCTGCGCTTCTTTGTCACCGCCACAGCCCCAAACCTCGAGGCTCTCAATCTGAAATCGATCCTGGAAATCGTATTTTCTTACCACGCTTGAATGAAATGCTCCGCCTCGAGAGGTATGGTCGTGGTTGAATACTGCAAACTCGAACGAGTCGTCAAGCAGCAATGATACGGGACCCAGATGTAGCATATCGGGTTTTCTGTGAGCCTGAGATGGGTGAGGATGGGGGCATCCAAATGACATCATGGGATGGTGCGCTGGTGCTTTTGTAAAGGTAACATAGTCCTTATTGATAGTTGACGCTGGGAAAACATCGTGGACTGGTTCGAGTTGAAAGAGCGTCGTTTCGGAGTCGCCAAAGCATTCTCGGTGGCTGTGCTTCCATGGTTCTCGTACATAAACACCAAACGTGAGTCGGTCTGATTTACTGCCGTGCGGGAATCTGTTAGGCGGCAGAGATGCTGCAAAGCCACTCTCTTGGCCACCTTCTGGTTCGTCGCCCAATCTCGTCCCACTCACTAACAGCAACGTAGGAGCTTGCCAGTTGAACACCTTTGATTGAAAGCTGCCCATGGAGAAGCCCGCATCATTGCCCGAATAAAGTAATCTTACTCGTCGGAAAAGGTCTGAGCCAGGAAGGAAAAGCGAGATCTGGGAGAGCGTGTTTTCGTTGAGTATCTCGCCAGAGTCAGTCAACAGAGGTTGTGCCACCTTTGGCGGTGAGGTAGTTGCTGGGGTATCATTTTGATGTTTGGAGAAGTCTAAATTCTGAGAGAAAAGGAAACGCTCAAAGAGGCCATTGAATCCTCGAAACAGGTTGGGGCAAATCACGGGTATGATGGTTTTGAAGTGGCTGTACCTGATGCCAGGTGAGGTCTCGGCATTGACAAAGGAGGCGAGGATGCATTCAGCAGTTGCACGAAGTCCTTCAAGCTGTTCGCCAACGACGCGGCTTGAGTACATCGACAAGCTTTCTTGGGGCTCGAGTGGTGCGGCCAGCAAAAGGAGCATAACAAGTTTCCGGAAGTTGTCAGTAGGAATCGTTGCACCATGGAATATGGGTGCGTGGCCTTGATCCACGGCTTCCTTGACATTGAGAAGTTCGAAAGCTGTCAAGACGAGGTCGTCATCGTCTTCATCCTCTTCTTCATCACCAGCCTCGTCTACCACAAATCCAGCAACGTGGGAGCTTGGTTCCACATCTTGGTCCTTTTCTTTAGGCTTCTCTAGATGTGAAGTATCCGGGATAGCTCCCGCTTCAGACATCTTTCGGTCATAGACAGCCAAACTCTTAAACAACAGCTTGGTCCTATCTGAAGAACCCCGCGCCAGTACGGTCCGGTAGCGCTCAGTCATGATGACGACCACCATAATCATCTGCTGCAGTTCCAGCACTACTGGAGCGTCCTGGAGAAAGGGGAATGCGCCAAGATACGACAGCATCTGGAAGATGACTGGTGACGCGCCGAGTATGTCTGGTATCTCAAGATATCGGGCGATGGTATCCTCTTTGAGGTACCTGATGGAGTCTTGCTGATCTGCCAGACTCTTGAAGACATCTTTGAGTGAGTATAATTCGAGAGAGGTGAAGCATTTTTTGGTAAATTTTTCAGCCTGTGCAATTGTGTTAGCCGGTTGTCCTAGATAAATACAACGTACGACAGCAACTCACAAGTTGATGGGACAACTCTTCATGCGACCGCCGGAGCGGATGCTCATCCGAATGACTCTGGCCCATTTTGTGAGAGCAATTGTTTTCTCATTACTTCAATGCTCTGAAATTGGCTATTTCTTCACCGTACGTGATAGTTGATGATGATATGATAAAACCAAGTCTTCATGGCATTCCAGAGGTGGGTGACTTTAGTTGAGTTGAGTTGCTGACCACTGCAGACAGGGAACACGGTACGTACTGTCCCCATACGTAATGATTCTTCTGTTCCCCTGTCGCTCACGCCCATGCCAAGCAACAATGACGGTGCATCCATCTTGACACTTGACACTTGACACGTGAATCGGCGCTATCATCGGCCCGTGTAACAACTACATCCGACTTGAAGCTATTCGCATATCTCAATCACTCAAGATCAGCACATGATTGTACAAAGACACATGCCGCTTATAATACTTCAGACTTCCGATCAAGAAACAAGTCATCACCGTTCAACGCACCACACTCGACGACGAAAAGATATCATCATGGTTAACAGCAGCTTGGCAAAAGTTCTTCTTGAGTTACTAAGCCCTAGATGCTTGCTTCACAATACCTCGATATCCTAGGGGGAGGGTCCATCCCACGTATGCTCTAGTATACCCATGAATTCATCGCACCAACCGTCCTTCTTAGACTCCGCGAGCTTCCCCTTCAAGCCATCATTGGCCTTGTCTCCGGAAGCAGAATTATTCTTTTCAGTAGCCTGCTTGAGAGTCGCTTCGTTAGCCTTGTTTCCATCGTCCTTCTGCCCCTCAACAGAGCGCGTGGTCAAGATCTTACCAGCAGCATACTGCGAGGCATCGCGCCGTGGGCCCTTTCTGGAGAGCTTGTCGCTGATCTCGTTGAGGATCGACTTGGTGAACTTTTCAACCTGCGCCTGGCCCTTGTTCTTGTTCTCGACGAAGGCGCTCACGTTGACATTGATGTCCAGCTTGTCCGCCGTCTTCTGGCCAAAGCGATTGGCAAAGTTCTTGAAATTCTGGCCCTCCTGAGCAGTGATTTCTGGGATAAAGTCTCGCTTGGCCTGGCTCAGCTTCTCGATCAGAGGAACGTACTTGGGGTCCTTGTAAATGCGAGCATAGACGACGTTGAGCTTCTTGACCAGCCCGGGGCGTAACTTCTTCATATTAACAAACTCATGGGTCAAGCCCTTGTTGAAATCGAGCTTTTGTGCGACCAGCTTGCGGAGACTCTTGCTCAGTCCTTCGATCTTTTTGATCTGGTCCTTGGTGAGCTTTGGAGGAGGAGCAGCTCGCTTGTTGAGGAGTTTGCCATATTGCTCGATGAGATAGGCGTACTTGGAGTCGGTGAAGATGCGGCCGTGTTCCCGTCTGAGCTTCTCAACGAAAATGGGATTGAATTTTACCGAATTAACAAACTCCTCGGTAGTCTCCTTATCAAAGTCGAGCATGTTTGCAGCCGCCCTGCGCGTGCTCTTGTCCAGCTTCTCGATCTTCTGGATCTTCTCGTCAGTAAGCTCAGGGATATCTCGCTTCTCGTGGGACGCTCTGATCATTTTAAGGGCCGACGCAAACTCGGGGCTATCGTGAAGGACGGCGTATCTGTCGTTAAGCCTCTCGACCATATCAGGGGTCAAGAACTTGTTGTTAACGAAATCGTCGGCAAGATCTTCGTCGAAATCCAGCTTGTTTGCCAGCTGCCTGCGCATCTCACGGGACAATTGGTTGATCATCATGAGATGTTCCAGGCTGAGTCTGGGGATATCTCGCTTGTAGATGGAGTTGAGTCTCATGGTGAGCCACTGGTACTCAGGCTCATTGCGGATCTCGTTGTATGCCTTCTGGAGCCTTGCAACACCCTCGGGGGACAATTCGCCAAGATCGACAAACTCAGCTGTGAGATCTTGGTCGAATCCCAGCCTCAGTGCCATCAATCTGCGGAGCCACTGGGATATGCCCAAGAGCCTCTTGATTTGGCCTTTGGTGAGCGGGGGGTTGATGTCGATGGGACCGTCATAAGCGAGGAGCTTTTTATTAGACCTCTTTGATAATCCTGCTCTGCCGACAAACTTTCCTTCACGATGGTGGTATGTAGGGTACTTGTTGTTCTCTACCTGAGGCTCGTCGCCGTAAGAGTTCTCAGTGTCCTTGTTGTGGAATGTGTAGGCGTTCTTATAGATGCTGTCTCCGTGTTGCTTGGGGAACTTTCCATGACGGTTGATGAACTGGTGTCGGTGGCCATCTTTCTGATGAGGCTCGTGGCACTGGGGGCAGCTGGTCTCCTGGTGACGGCAAGGAACCTGTGGGTTAGGGTTAGGCTGGGTGTTGAACCTAAGCCTGTTGTTGACGTTTCCTGGCTTCGCAGGAGAAGAAGACGCGGGGGAAGAAGACGAGGGAGAGGAAGACTGTTCCAAACCCTTCGCCTTGGCCTTGGCCTTGGCCTGAGCCTGAGCCTGAGCCCTGAGAGCGAAATTTTTGAATGTATCAGAGATATCGCTTGGCTTGATCACGTTTTCCTTGCCCTTGGCAAAGGGATCGACCTTCTTGATATGACAGTTCTTGGCCTTGTCACCCTTGATTCCATAGTCTTTGGCATTGTACATCTTGGCCTTGTGGTGCTTTTGCTCGTGCTCACTGGCCTTGGGAGAGCGATATCGGTGCTCATCCACCTCCTTGGCGTCGTAGTCCTCGTATTTGCTGACCTTGGGATGGTGGTAATGATGCTCATCCACCTGCTTGGCATCGTTGTCGCCCTCGTGCTTGGGGCCGAGGTATCTGACCTTGGTGACTGTTGTCTCGTAGCCATCGAAGTGCTTCTTGTACTCTTCAGGGAGTTCCGACATGTCATATTTCACCCCCTCAAGCTGCCCCTTGGCCTTGGGGTCAACGACGTAAGCCATGCCCATCGATGCCTGGAGGGCAGCGAGGACGGTAGTGGAGAATCTCATGATGGCAGACTCACTCACACAAAAGTAATGTTGTGTTGATGGAAGCCAACTGGAGGAGGGGTCTAAGTCGAGCTTAGAAAATGGAGAGTACAACGAAGGAAAGGGGTCTTAGGTCGGTGGCCTTTTCGAAGATGGAAGACACAAATTTATACTCCCAAGAGGGTATGGATAAGAATCGAGTCCTAGAGAACAGGTATCCTTATTCTTGCCGCGACTTTGTTTACTAAAAGGCATAACTTAATTGTCGTTATCTGTCATGCAGAAGAATTTGTTGAGACCGAATGTTGTCAGTAGATGCAACATGAAGACCTTGATGTCCACCAATTAAGGGTTTACTGGAACAAACTATGGAGGAAACGTACTTCTGAGTCCTCCATGGTCTACTCTAGATTATCGTACATGAATCCATCTGAGACTTGGGAGATTTGGTGGTTGATCAGATATATACCCGTGGCAATACATCAGCTTGCGAGAGTATCTGCAAGAATTTTCCATCTTTCTTCCAGGTCTATACAACTTGTTCCAGCTTGACTCCTTTCTCCGCTGGTAGTTCCTTTCAGGTATGCGGACAAATATTCCTATCACGTACCAGTTACCTCTAAGCAACTCGGAGTCAACCAGTCCTGATACAGTTCCTCTTGGAAACGTTAAGGTCTAACTTTACCGAATACCTCTGCGGACTTCAGACGTTCGTGTGTTGCCCTAGAGATATCAGATAATCGTCACTTTTTTGGTTCCCCTGAAAGCGAATCGTGCAGACTTTCTTTTATACTTTTTCACAGCGCGTCAAGGCTCGCCTGTACTGGATTGACTTGGCGTCCTTCCGTTGTATGATGTATGTCTTGGTCCAGATACATCAGCCAGCAAATCGTTGTTTACCCCCGAGTATCTGAGTCTCAACAAACCTTCAGACATCACACTAAGCAAAGATAAAAGACAATGCAGTGTGTTCGGTTGCTGTGAGGGAATGAACTTGCTGATCATCCCTAGCCCAAGATATAGCTAAACATACACTCTCCATCCGCACTACATCATGGATCTGGGCTTATTCCACTGCAGACGGGCAGCAATACAGAAATCTTCGTATTTCAAACAAGACTCCTACAGTCTCGCTCTGTGACAAAGTAATCTAAGTCCTAGGTCTAAGTCCTAGGTAGCTAAATGTGCATACAGCGCCTGACATCCCACGAATGATACCCCACTCCACGCTCCAAACTTTCCAGACCCAATGTTTACACGCCAAATTAAGGTTTATACAATATGTAACAGACAAAACCCAAGCCAAGACATAATTAAGCTTCCGTGTCCCTGGCCGACACTTGGTTAATCAATCGCTGATACCTGGCCTCCGCCTCTTTCTCGGCATCTCGAACTGACTTTGCCCGTGCCTCTACAGGCGGCGTTTCTGAGTTTCCCTTGGATGTCCAGAGCACGCCAGCCTTCGGAGTTGACCTCACTTCGTTTGCCGAGTCAGGCTTTGGTGTTGAACCATTCGTCCGTGGTTCCTCTGAAACTGTGCCGTCTTTTTCCCCGTCCGCGTTGGCTTTGGGTAGTCTCATCGCCAACAGAACGTATTCGGCGCGTGTCATGTTGTCCATAACATCATCCATGTAACGTCTAACCTCGTCCTGAGGGGCAACAACTCGCGCTAGGTTTTCCAAATGCCGCCCTGATTGTGTAAAGAGACGGATTGTGACGGGCTGGTAGTAATCGAGTTTTGGATCTCCTCCATACTCCGAAGTGCTCCCTTTGCGAACAAGGAGGAATGAAGCCACAACTTGTTGGCCAGACGTAGTGGGCAGATATTCCAAGATACTAAACTTGGGGAAAAGATATCGGTCACCACTGCCAAAATCAAAGACAACAGCTGTGATGTCTGGTTTAGGCGCCGGCGGAGGGCCTTTCGATCGCAAAGCTTGGGGATTGGGTGGAGGTACAGCCTGAGCCGGTGATGCTTTAGGCTGGCCATTTGGCAAACCATTCGGGGTCTGTTGCCGTACCTGCACAGGGGCAGGAGTAACTTGCGGAGTAGTCTTCATATCCCGGTGCAGCCTATCTAGAATTTCCTTCAGATCCGTAGAGTCAGTGAAACCAGGTCGCCCTTCTGCGATTCTGCGAATCATATCTCGGGTCCTTTGATCTTCCAAGGCGGTTTTGACCAGTAGAACAACGAGCGGATCACTGCCTTGTGGTGGGCGTAGCTCAGACGACCTCTGGTTTGGATTGGAAGCCAAGACAATGTCAAGAATGGCCCTAACTTCCACCGCAAAATATTGGACTGTTCGGCCATCTACCATAAGACGATCTGCTGATGGTCCTTGTTGCCCTCCTTTGCTTCGATATTCGGCATTGAGTTGATCTATAATCTTCTGAAAATGCGCCAACTCGCCCTCCTTGGCTTGTCCAACCGCCACCCTCTTCATAAGGTCGCGAAGCTCTGCATCTCCTGAGGCCTTCTGTGCAAGTAGGGCAATAACCGGGTCATTGGCCGATGGTTTCGCTGCAGGGGCCGGCGCTGCCGCTGCTGGTTTCGCAAGACCAGATGCAGGCGTTGTGTGAGGGGTCGCGGGTGGTCGAGTTGCGGGGGGGATTGTAGACGGAGCCATTGGTCCAGCCGGCGCGGTCGGTGTCATGGCCGTCGTTGGAGCTGAAATAGATGGCGCTGAGGGGCCAGGCGTGGTGGAAACAACACCAGAAGGGGGCGGATTCGACGGCGCATGGGCAGCTGGAGGAGGCGTTGGCGACGGTGCGACTCCTCCTACTGCTTGAGGCCTCGACTGGGAGTTTTGGCTCGGCGACGGGGCCATATTGTTCGCTACCGGAGCGGTACCAGGTTTCGGGCCTGTTGTTGCAACAGCACTCTGTTCTTGGGAGGCTCGGGGAGGTTGAGGTGGTTGCGAGCTTTGAGCTGTACCCTGAGCTGGACTAGGCGATGCAGGCTTTGCCGTTGTCGCCCTGTTCTGGTTCGGAGTACCGGCTGTCGATGGAGGCGCTGGCGGAGGCATCATGCCATTGGGAGGGCCGTATTGGATGATAGGGCGGGCTTGCGGTTGTTGTTGCGATATCGGTTGGGCCTTCGGTTTCGGGCCCTTCACCACGTACATAGTAGCCTCCATGATGTGAGGCTCAATTGTGATGGTCACGGTGCCGACCTTGGACATGGAGTCTTTGGGCGGGTTTTTGGGGTCCTCGTTTAGAACACCTTTGCGCTTGTGCGGTTTCGACCAATATTTGGCAAACAGACCTTCGCTGATCCATTTTTGACGAGATCGTGAGAGGGATTCGGCCAGCACGCCGCTGAAGAGACGCGTTAATAGTGCAACTACATCATAGCTAGGGTCTGTCATGACGTACCTTTCACCGACCGACTGATATTCTTTCGAGGGTAAATCCTCCGGCTGGGCGACTTCAACCGTAGGGAGCGGTTTGCCAGCCTGAACTGAGTTGGGCAACGGCGGCGCTGGGGGCTCCTCAGGCTCCGGAGCTGGAGTTGGCGCTGGCTCTGGTGGGGGGGCAGCAGCAGCAGCAGCAGGCGTCTCAGAGCGCTCTCGAGGTGTAATATTGCGTTTTTTAGCAACAGTTTCACTTCGAGCGGCCGCCCGAGCAGGCAGCTTGCGCTTCCGCTCCATGTAATCGCTCGTGTAGTAGGCAAACTACAGAGGGCGCAACGGGATCACACTGCGAGATGCCAGCCAATCATTATATAAGGGCCATACAAGGCGCGTCGGGGAGCAAGATGGACGTGTAAAGCACAGTATCGGCGGATTTCGTGGGCAATAGAGCGAGTCGGACGGAGGCTCGGAGCTGAGGCGAGGTTATAATGTTGTGATGAGAAGTTAAATTAGTATGGGAGGTGGAAAATGGAGGATGGGAATGGGGGACGTCGATTGGAAAGAAGAAAGTGGTAGCAGCGAGACACGGCCAGCAATCCGAGGCTCATCGTACAGACCGTAAGGAAGGTATTTGATTGGCTAGACTCGAGCCACTAGTGTTGTCCACTGCTGTTAGGTACAGTGGAGGTAGCCGGTACCACAGCGTCTAGAGTCAAATAAGAAGCTCAAAAGATGGCGGATGGGTGCTTACAGGCTGTTATGGGTAGTATTTATTATTGACCGGAGCCTGGGGGTGGAGCCGCATGAGGCCTGCAGTGGTAGACGCGCTTGAATACATGTTTGTGCTTGTAGTTTCGCCCGTACACGAAGTACCTACCCAGGATCATCACTCTTAGTTTCCAGTTGGCGCGGAACCTTCAACGTCCAGTCTGGTTTGACATCAGGTCTTGAATTCTACCTTGTAGACTGACAGGCGCAACTGCTCCGGTTGGTACATTCGAAATTCCAAAGTTTTCCTATAGAATTCGTTAGTCATGACGGCTTCGCTACATCCCGCACTGCGGGCGGTAATCATAGCCGTTGCCGCGCCGCTAGGTTTGTATTGCGTGTTCCTGGGGTTGGGGATGACGCCTTTCTTTCAGAAACAGTATGTTGACCCCAGGGAACTTATTTTGCTCAAGCTGAGTATCCTAATGTTATCGATAGCTTCCTATACGCTCACAAGATCAACACATTGTTATGGAACAACGTCAACCAGCCACAACGATGGGGCTTTGCTCGTATGTCCAAACTCTTATATCCGTTATGAAGTTTGCGACAACTCACATATCCTTCATTTAGGAAACCAAGTAACTCCCTTCTCACTCAAGACACCTGACGGAGAGTCCATCTACGCCTGGCACATTCTTCCACTCCCGCTATATCTACAAAATGAGGCTTCGATCGAGTCCCAAGAACCAGGCTTCTCAAGTGACTTTACCAAAACCGAATCATTCCGTCTTCTCAAGGAGGATCCAGAGTCACGACTAGTTTTGTACTGTAAGTTAGCTACGTAATTCCTCTTACCAAGATCAGTAACGCTTATTCATTCTAGTTCACGGTGTAAGTGATGAGAGCGAAGTCCTGCCAACCATTCACTGACGTCACAGAACGCTGGGCATATCGCTCAAGCTATCCGCCCACTCAGTTACCACTCTCTAACTGATACATCATCGTATCATGTCATTGCTATTGACTACCGAGGATTTGGTCACTCCACAGGCACACCTTCTGAAGCTGGTGTGATTCAAGACGCTGCCACGCTTGTAGAATGGGCTACCAAGGTCGCAGGGGTCCCAGCCAGCCGTATCGTTCTCCTCGGACAGAGTCTAGGCACTGCCGTGGTTAGCGGAGTCGCTGAGAGGTATGCGCTTCAGGGGGTTGAATTTGCTGGTATCACAATCGTTGCAGGCTTCAGTGATCTGGCGAATCTCCTCCTTGGCTACCGTATAGTCGGCATCTTCCCTGTCCTTGCGCCGTTCCGCATGTGGCCTTCGCTCGTACGCTTTATTCACCGATTTGTTGTCGACAAGTGGCATTCAGACATGAGGCTGGCGAATATTGTGCGGCACACCAAGACGAGACTCAGAATCAACCTGATTCACGCCAAGAATGATGGAGATATTCCATGGACCGAAGATAACAAGCTGTTCCGAGCCGCTGCCCAGGAAACAGTGGGAGTTATGGATGACGCCGAGTTCGCAGCTTGGAAAGAACAGCGTACTGTCCACAAGGGCAAAGATGCGTTTGTGACCACTTGGAAGGCCGAGCCCGATATAATTGTTCGTCAAGAGCTTTTCCCGTACGGCGGTAGGTCATGTTTACTCGTTTTAGACTTGATGTAGCTGACTTGTGGTATAGGGCACAATGATATTATGGGATATGCGCCTGTTGCTCTGGCGATAATGAGAGCGTTTGACCTTCACGGAACGACTTACACTGATGATTAGACTATAATAGTAGAAGAAAGAGGTGCGTTTGATTGGGACGGCCCTGTTTGTACTAATAGAGTATTGTGATAATGGTGTTCTATGTGATTATTTATCAAGTTTTCGTTTGCTTGCGGATCTTGTAAGTAGATTTGACCTTGTGTGTGTGTAAGTGATCTCCATGGCTTTATTCTAGAGCAGGATCAAAACTTGGCTAAACGATGTAAGAGCTGTTGGCCATCTGGTATCAGAGCTATGTGATTGCCTGGCTGGTAGCCATAAAACATCTAATCGACTTCTTCTTTAACTGCTTCACTGTGCTTTCATGGAAATTCATAGGTAGTTCTGTTTAATTGTGTTCTTGACTTACACTCTTATCCACTTGGTTTTGTTTGATGGTGTCGGCCAAGTCCAATTGGCTTATCACTGCAATGTTTGAACTGAGCGCCCAACAACGCCATGCGTATTGAATAAAGGCCAATGCCCATTTATGAGCTCCTATAGTATAAAATCTGCCGTTTGTATCAATATTGTCTCTTTTCCCAAGTTTGTTTGGCTCTTACTTGAAGCTCAAACAGTCTCAAATGGACCCCGCCTCCAACAGACACATGCTCGCCCGCTAATAAATACCCCACCAAAGAGCTCCCTTCGATCAACGCTCCACCCCACGTACCTGCAACGACATCACCTACACCTCACCAAGGTACCTCAGGTCCATCTCGAGCCATGTCTGAGGAGTCGAAGCCAGTCGAACCCGTCGTCGACGAGACGAGTGCCGAGCTCAAGGGCAAGGCCATCGCTCAGTCCGACGCCGGCGCCGATGCCAATGCCAACGCCAACGCCGACTCCGGGTCCGAATCTGAACACGACGAGCGCGCCGCCGAGGGCTCCAGCGACAAGAAGAAAAAGAAGAAGAAGAAGTCCAAGCGCGCAAAGGTCAAGGATGCCCTGACTGGCGAAAAGTCCGCCCCGACCGATGCCGAGTTCCACAAGGCCCTTGGAAACCTCAACCCTCAGCAGGTCAAGGAGTTCCTCTCCCTCAACCCAGCCCTGGCCCAGGAGGTGTCCAAGGCTTCCAAGAGCGACAACCCTTCCGGGGACCAAGCCGCCGAGATGCTCAAGAAGATGTCTCTGCAGGATATCATGACTGGACTTGCTGCGGGCGGCAAGAATGCCAAGGACATGGGATCCTACAAGTTCTGGCAGACGCAGCCTGTGCCCAAGTTTGGAGAGGACTCGTCTCTCAAGGAGGGACCTCTGCGCATTCAGAAGGTCGAGGAGGTGAGCAAGGATCCCTCATCTCTCATCCCCGGCTTTGAATGGGTCACTATGGACTTGACCAAAGACGAAGAGATCAAGGAGGTGTATGAGCTTCTTAACAAGCACTACGTGGAGGATGATGAGGCTATGTTCCGATTCAACTACTCTCCTTCGATCTTGCGTTGGTAAGTGAATTCTCCATTCTCAATCCCACGGTTGATATGCCCTAGCAGTGCCAGAAGCTCACTAACACGCCCAGGGCCATGATGCCTCCTGGCTGGAAGAAGGAGTATCACGTTGGTGTGCGCGCCAGCCAGTCCCGTCTCCTTGTCGCCTTCATCTCCGCCATCCCAGTCAACCTGCGCGTTCGCGACAACGTTGTCAAGTGCTCCGAGGTTAACTTTCTTGCTATTCACAAGAAGCTCCGAGGCAAGCGTCTTACTCCGGTTCTGATCAAGGAAATCACCCGGCGAAGCAACCTCGATGGGATTTGGCAGGGTCTCTACACTGCTGGTGTCGTCCTCCCTAAGCCCGTCAGCACTTGTCGCTACTTCCACCGTGCTATTAACTGGCAGAAGCTCTACGAGTGTGGTTTCAGCCCTCTCCCTGCCAACAGCAAGCCCCAGTACCAGATCCGCAAGTATGCGCTGCCTGACAGCACTGGCACCAAGGGTCTGCGACCACTGGAGGAGAAGGACCTCGATGCTGTCATGGACCTGTACAAGCGGTACAATGCCCGCTTCGACATGACTCCCGAGTTTACACGGGAGGAGGCCTACCACTGGTTCGTGCCCAAGGTTGAGCCCAGCGGGCAACAGGTTGTGTGGACCTACGTCGTCGAGGTAAGTGGTCGCAACAGAAACGCCGGCGAAGCAAATACTAATAAGTCTACAGGACGAAAACCGCAAGATCACTGACTTCTTCTCCTTCTTCTGCATCGAATCCTCTGCCATCGGAAACGCTAAGCATAACGTTATCAAGGTTGCTTACATGTTCTACTACGGCACGGAGGTTGCTCTGCAGGACAAGTTCGACAAGGCCGCCCTCAAGAAGCGGCTCAACGAGCTGGTGCACGATGCCCTCATCGTCTCCAAGCGCCACAAGTTCGACGTGTTCAACGCCTTGACGCTGATGGACAATGCGCTCTTCCTGGAGCAGCAGAAGTTTGGCGCCGGTGACGGGCAGCTGCACTACTACCTGTTCAACTACCGCGTCAACCCCATCAGCGGCGGTGTCGACCGCAAGAACCAGCTCGACAACGAGAACCTGAGCGGTATCGGACTGGTGATGCCCTAAGATGATGGGTAGAATGGGGCAGAGGTTGGCGCACAGCTGATCTTGGGCGCGACGAGGCGAGGACTTCGGCTCGGGAAGAAAAGAACACCAGGAGAGCCTGGGAACGTGAGAAATGACTTGACACGAAGATGATTGTTAGATTTAGCGGGTTCAATACATCTCGTGAATTGACGGTTTATGGTCTCTCCCTTTTTGTGAAGTGAAAGTCTACTGTTAGACTAGGTAGCCACAGGCGTAAACTCAGCTACCATGACAAGTAACTTGAGGCTTGAATATCTCCTCACTTATTCACACTTTCGTACAGAGATTGGAATGTAAACTCTTTTTCTCAACTCCCAATGTCACCATGTTTGGATATATACTCGTCTTCTGGCACGTGGCGTGTCTGGGCCCGGAACGGCTGAGCCGAGGAACAACGTCACCATAGGTAGCGAAAGTACTGCTAGATCGTCTACGATCAGGATCTGCTCTCTTTTATCCCTCCACGTTGCACCGTCTTGTGTCAGCTACAGCACGATTTGCTTGTCGTTATTGCTTCACTGCATTCTGCATATCGCATTCACCGCACTAGATCGCATATGATCCTTCACTTTTTAGCACTTGGTTGGTTACAGATGCAGTTCATGAATAGCATCCTTGCATAACTGCGCCTCTAGGGATACAGACTTGGTTCAACGTCTGGCAAAGGAATACAAAGGCGTTTGCATAGGAAAAAGGAAATTTTAGTGTTGTATACAGCAAACATTACCAACTTTCACATCCATGGCGTCTGACAAGTGAGTTCTCCGAACAACCCTCATATTCCTCATTCTTTACTCCCTCGACACTGCCTCCTTTCCCCATAACCTGTCTTGCTTACCCACCTGTTTGTTCTCGAGGCTCACTTATTAACAATGCGTCACCGCAGACATCATGTGTTCCCCTCTGTTCAGGAAACCCTCAACCACCCAGCTTACCCAGGCACGATATGGGCGCTTGAGCCTCACTCCAAGGGTAAGCTGTCTGTAGCCAAAGGCCGCGGCGGTCCGGTTGGTATAGCGTGGGAGATTCATGGCCAAGGGCCTATCAAGCTTGTGGTACGTTGCTCCCGCTATTTCTCCTGAATTTCTCCGTCTGTGTACCGTTTGCTGCAACAGTTTCCAAAATAGGAAGAAGAGCCATAGCTGACAGTTTCTAGCTTCTCATGGGCCTGGCGGGCGTCAAAACTTCATGGCAGCGTCAGACAAAGTATTTTGGTCATGATCGCGGAGACAAGTACTCAGTTCTCCTCATCGACAACCGTGGCATGGGCGGTAGTGATAAGCCCCTAGGCGTCTACTCCACGAGCGGCATGGCTCTCGATGTCATTGAAATCTTGGATCACGTCGGCTGGAAGGCGGAACGTGAGATCAACCTCGTCGGCATCTCAATGGGCGGTATGATAGCTCAGGAGATGGCCATCCGCATCCCCAAGCGTCTGCAGTCGCTCTCTCTCCTATGCTCGTCAGCCTGCGTCCAGAACACAAAAGGCCTCTTGGCCACTGTCGCAGAGCGCATGGGCATGCTTGTCCCAAAGTCCATGGAGCGCAGCATTGCCGACACGGCTCTGCAGCTCTTCACTCCCGAATGGCTCGCCGCCCCGGACGCCGAGATGTTGCCCGAGCCCGGCGTCACCCCACGATGCGGTCCGCCGCCGCCAGAGGTCGGCCCAGTGTATCGTCTCTTTGATTCCAATTTCCAGCGGTTCCAGGCCCAGGAGCTCAGCAAGAGAATGAACCCGGAAGAGTTCACCAGCAAGAGTCTCCTATGTCAGCTCGCGGCGGCTGGTCTGCACAACAAGACGGACGAGCAACTGCTCGAAATAGCCGAGTCCGTTGGCTCTGATCGCATCCTCGTCATGCACGGGACGCGCGATAACATGATCAGCGTGCCCAACGGCGAGCGGCTCATCAGGGTACTGAAACCGGGCGTTTCGTACATTGAGGAAGATATGGGTCATGCGCCTGTGATGGAGCGAACGCAATGGTTCAACAGCGTCATGGAAGAGCAGCTGGGTATGTGGTATAAGATTAAGGAGGAATGAAAGTGTGCGGTGCGATACATCTGGAGCATATAAGCGATTGAAGCGTTGCATTGAAGCATAAATCAGATTCAAGCAATTATAAGAAGTTAAAGCATATCGAGGAGGAGGTTAACATATAGGGCGATCATGGCATTATTTCAATGGGGGATGATTATCAATACAAAGAAGTCCGACCTCGAACAATGTTCCGTTTTGTTCACATCACAAGAGGTTTACTAAAACCCAGGGAATATCTAGCATCCACTCCAATTCCTGTTTCTATCATACAACCATTCGATATGCTTCTAAATGTTTACCTGAATTTACCCTCGTTAGAGTTGTCCACCCACAGGCCCTTCGATTGCGTTCACAAGAACCTCTAAATTTTGATGTTACAGTAAGCTCCAGCTTGTGACGTCCATCATGTACATGTCCACAGCCCGGGTCATGGCAATAGCTGCTTTTGGATAAGGCATCTCTATCCTCCACACACTCTCTCCTCACATCGTCTTGCGATGATTGGTCTCGAAATTCAGCCTTTCTATCAAGCAATACAGATGCTTTTTCCTTCACGAGCCCGCTCACCTCTCACCGGCAAGGCGTCGGCTCTGCACCTCGCTCAGGGCCTTGGTTCCACTCAGGAACGATACAACGCCAAGGACAGCGACAACAGGCAGGGTCTTGAACAGGTTCCATTGAACGTAGTAGAGGAAGAAAGCACCCTCTATGGCGACAATAGATCCAAGGAAAGCAGCGTGCGAGATAGGGGCAGCGCCGAGGGCCTTGGGGAGGTGGCTGACATTGGCACCGAGGAAGAGCCACTATGAAAGTACATTAGCTTAAGGATCCAGGTAATAGAAGGACAGTATACATACGCCGAGGAAAAGAGCTGGAACGCTGGCCACAATGGCGAGCGAGAATACCATCGACACCACCTTAGGAGGGCTCGTGTCGTTAACCTTGAAGATATGGTGGATCTGGGCTCGAGGGCCGTATCGCACAGGCGCTTCATACTGAGGTGCGGGCACATTGGGATCGAGGAGGATCTCGATGTCGAAGACGGGGGAGATGGTAGGGCTGGACGAGCCGAAGGAGCCCAGCACGAGGTTGGCCTTGAGGGGGGAGTCGGAGAGTAGCAGCTGGACGGGGAGGTCCTTGTGCGACTAAAGATGCTTGTTAGCTGGGGCAGTTGTTAAGGGAGAGGCAGTTGCATACGATATCGACGGTGCCCTTCCCGGAGGTCTTGACGTTGAGAGGGTAGGGCGCCTCGAGACCCGACGACTCGGTCAGAATGAGGAACGCCTGGTGAGGTCGCTTCGCCTTGCCAGCTTCAGTTGTGGTCAACGAGACCTTGATGGTATCCGTGTTGCCCAGAACAAGAGTCTTCTTGACTGGCTTTTGATCGCTGAATCTATATCGAGCAGTCCTGTCAGTTCATGTTCTGCATTGTATGTGTGCATTCGGCCCGTGATAGCAGCATCATGGCACCTCTGGAGGGAGCTTACTTCTCAGTGACGGGCTGCGCCTTCTTGGAGGCGACGGTTACGGATCCATCGGTGAAGCTCCAGGACGAGGCAGCGCTCGCTAGGCTCGTTAGGAAGAGAAGGGACGATGCGATTGAGAAGCGCATGGTTTCGACGTAATCGCAGTTTCGGGAGTTGAGGCCAAGTGGATGGGGACAGGACAGCTCAAGATGGATCTCGAAACGGTACCTAGCTAGAGCGTTACGTGGTGGCAGCGGTGAGATTTTACTGGCCGAAGCTCGTGTTGGAGTGGGGCGAAATTCGAAGCTCATGACTAGCTTTAGGGTAGCTCGAAACGAACAACTCGAATTATATCTGAATCAATTTGGGCATCTTTCTATTGCAAGAAATTGAATTGGCCTACTACTTTTGCCAAGATACATGGATCTGTTTATCTCTTTATCCCGTCACATCATCACTTGGTGGCTTTCTGGCAGACAGCATTGCCAGCAAGCCTAGGTACGAGCTGATTTTGTCTTACACTTACTCACTAACTCAGCAAGTAACTTGAATATGAATTGGTTTCTTAAATATCATGGCTATAACTAAACTCGTGGTATGATTGCCCTTATTCGCTCTTAATCTCGGTCTGGAAACCCTTAATAGCCTCCTTCTCCTCTGTCGTCAACTCAATACCAAAATACTCCTTGAGCGCCTCGACCCTCTCCCCCTCCGTCTTCAACTCCTTGAGCACAACTGTCTTACCCCCAGGGTTCTCCTTGACCACATCGTTAATGAGCATGCGCTTCCCGTAGATCTCCTCACCCGTCGGTGTGCTCTTGCTCTCGCGCAGAAGAAACTTGACTACCAGCACCGTCGACGTCTGGAAGCTCCGCGGACTCGTGCCCGTGTAGCAGTTGGCTACCTCAAAGTCGGCCGGTAGCCACTCGACTGAGTGGCTGAAGGCGTAGAAGCTGTTCCACGGCTGGTCCGGCGCGTTGCGGCACTGGTAGATCCACAGACGGCGGCCGGCCGTGAGCTCCGTCTGTCCCGGGATAAAGTCCTTGATAAGGCGGGCGTCCTGCGTGCCCATGTTGCGCCACTCAGCGTTCTCAGTTAGAGGCATTGGCCGCGTGGGACCGTCGCCGCCAAATGAGACGTCGATGACCCAGCGGGAGTTGTCAGGGAGTGTCACGATGTTGACGATGTGAACCCTGGATGATGTTAGTGATCAACATATAGTCACAGTTTGCAGGGAGCTTACCAGCCGGGATATCCGCCATGGGGAATACCGTCCTTTCTGAGACGGACTCGTACACCAACAGGATATACCTGGAAGCCTAGAGCCCGAAGCATATAACAGAAGAAGAGATTGCTCTCCATGCAGTAGCCTCCCCGGCCATGGCCATCCACCACGATCTTCTGGAAAAGAGCCTGAGGCTCCAGGATGATGTTGCGGTGCGACGAATAGTGCAATGTTAGGTTGTCATAAGGAACTATTGCGAGCATATGTTGGTGTAGCACAGTGAGAAAGGCATGATCCAGAATAGGTTCGTTGCCCACGTAGAATTCTTGCGGGATTTGGAGGTGCTTGAGAAACTGGGCGACCTGGGCCTCAGAGTATATGGCCGACGACATGATGAAGGGTTGTTCGGAACGTGTAAGACTGAGAGGTGGTGTTGTATAAGTTGTCTAGAGGTGGTGTTGTACAAGTTGTCTCACCGCCAACGGTCTTCAACACGAAAAGAAGCAGAAGAGAGGTGGTTTAGTTAGAAAGCCAACCGAAAAAGTTAAAGAACGAGTCAAGAGATAGCCCATCAAGCGACGTCAGATCAAACTACAAACTGCCTTTACTCGAATGTCCCGCAAACCAAACCATGCCCCCTTGTTGGACCCGGTCCCTGGAAGTTGGCCGTAACGTATCACGAATCTCCATATCTCTCCAGACTCCATAAAACCGTCCAGGCTCAAACCTGGAGACGCACGAATCAGTCAGGAGTCAAGACGGCCTACGCCCTCCGTCCACACGTTGTGTCAGGGTTCACGATAGCAGCGACCAATGAGGGCAATTCGGGCGTTTACTTCGGGAGTCGTCTTAGTTTGACGTTGGCGCGAATTCCGTAATAAATGCCTCTTTCTCTCGGTCCGTCTTTCACGGTCTCCACGAAGATCTTGAGCGTTTTCTGTGTTCTTGGGACGCTGAGGAATTTACATGAGATATAGACAGAGCTGAAAGATTAAATTCAGAGGCCCTCTTGTGAGCCGAGAAGTTCACCGTTACTCCAGCACTTGTAACCCAAACATCCTTTGACATGACCCTTTCCGTAACATGACATCGTGCCCTTAACGCCAAGCCCAAAAGTCCACCGACATTTCTCTAAATGGTGTAGATATGTACAAACATGTCGTCTAAAGTTCCGTCCTCCGACTCATCGTCGTAGTGGCAGCCGCGCCATTCCACTTAGATTCAGTCCCCCCCTGCTTGGGCATATAGTCCTGAATGCCCATCCAGTCCACCACGAATGCAGTCGTGATCCTCGCCCAGTCGCGCACCGTCGGCAAGTCGAGGTGCTCGCCGTCATCCGTCATCTTATGCCACACGTCGGGGAAAGGTGTCGGAATAAGATGCAGGATGTCAACGCCCCGCTGCATAAAGGGCCGGTGGTCGTCGTCGATGAAGCTGCGGGTGAAGCGGTTGGCTGCCTTGTTGCCCTCGGGGAGAAAAGGGGTCTTTGGCTTGGTCTCGAGGACGTCGAGTTGTCGCATGCGCTGCTCAAGACCTGCCATAGCCCGATATGCCCAATGTGTGGTGAGGAAGTAGGAAGGGATTCTAGGGTCCTTGGAGCCAAGAAGATCGAGAAGAACAAAGAGACTGATAGAGTCGAGAGGAGTCCTGTAAGTGGCAGTAGAGCCGTGGAACTGAAACTCCCATTCCTCAGCAAGTGATCTGGTCGCGACAGTTAGTAAATTCCCGCCATTTTGTACACTTGCGCAGTGCCATACCTTGCTCCATAAAGGGAGTCCTGCTCTGTCCAATGCTTAAAGGCCTCCTCGCCGTCCAAGAAGATGATCTGAATACCCTGTGCGCCCTCGAGCCCATTCTCGGCGGCGCCATCTCTCTGCATCTTGTCCCACTTGGCCTTGAGCCCTTCCTCAATGCTCCTGGCAACATGCATGAGCATGGCACAAGGCGCAGCGCTATCGATAGCACCAATGAACCCCTCAGGCTCATATTTACTATCGTAGTGCGCAACCAGGGTGAGGCGGCTCACCTCGCCATTCTGCGCCCAAGGCGGGTCCCTCCGAAAGATGAGGTTCGAGAAGGGAACGTCCTTGTTTCCGGTGGCGGGGGTCTTTGAAGTCGAATTCTGCCACTCAAGAGTCCACTCGGGAAGATTCTCCTTGAAGAAGGTGACAAAGTGCTTCTGGGTGCGCCGTTGGCCCTCGGTGCCAGGAACGCGGGTGATCAGAATCGGAGCGAGCAGCTTGCCGTTCGTGATGTCGAAGTCGTCGCCCGGCGAAGGAATGTTCTTGAGGGCATCGTCGGAAAGCGTCATGGACCCGGCGACGGAGGCAGCGAGGACGAGAAGGTAGACGAGCAGAGTTGTGCAGAATGGCGATAGCACTCGAGGCATGGTCGAGGATGTGGCCATGGATGGAGCGGTACCAATAAATACTAAGTACTTTGGGAGATGGGAAACCGACAGAAGCGGGCTTTGGTTCGGGTTGTCGTGGGGCGTAATACTAGCTCATTCCGCCTAAACAATCGAGATCTAACGGTGACAGATAGTAAAGGAGCGAGCGTCTGAGTCTTGAACAAAGAAAGCAGAGCAAACAAATTGGTTCGTGTCAGGAGTTGAAGCTTCCAGCCCAGCCCAGCCCAGCCC